>PGFW01047047.1:0-16925 GCA_003123925.1 Haematobia irritans | reverse complement strand
TACGAACAAGTTGTTGCTTCCATGGTCTTTTCTAGTTTTCATTTCCATTGAACAACAAGAGGCTGATGGCAAATGTTGGCCTTTAAATGTTAGCCAAGAGGACCGAGCGAGCGTGATAGGCCGTGACTAGGCCAAATAGTCAACATATCCAGTCCAATTGAGGTTATTAAATGCATAGGAATCACCATCTCCAATACTAAAAAATTTTACCATTAAATTTAGCTCTGTTTCATACATAAACAGATAGCCTCAATTGGCAAATAGAGATGTTGCTATTGTATCACTTCCCCAATGCAATTAGAAATGCAATAAACATGAGGTAGATGGAAACATTATTTTTTTTCTCCGAGTGCAGATGGCCAATGGCTCCAAACACTTCATTTTACATAAGTAACAATAGCAATGGTTTCCACAATAAAATGATCTAACAATGAATTGCATAAAATTATTAAAATAAAGTGTCAAGTCATCGAGAGGAGTTGCTGATTTTAGGATTAATGACCAATAGTTCAGTTTGCTCCTACTTGCAGTTTAAGCCATCAGCAATCAGTCATCCAAAGTTAAGTTTTATGGTGTCCGGTTATATGGTCAGCAATCCATGGCTACATAGTTTGCATGTGAGATTCTTCATTCATTGTTTTACCTTGACTCGAATTGTGACCCAAAATTTTCTTTTGTTTACTTGTTTCCTTCTCATTTGACCTACTTTGATATTTTGCCATGGCCGCCCGTTTACAGTACTGATGCTAGCAGCTGACATAGAAGTGTCTCCGGATTCTATTGGTCATAGTTTATTTTGTGTCGATATCATTATCATAAATTCGAAGTGATTTCTTTGAGGGTATTTTCACAAAAGATTTGTGTTAAAAGGGGAAAGATTTTTATAGTATCTGCTGGCAGCCGGAGTAACTTTGCCATTGTGAGGAAATATTTTGACTGAAATTCGTCAAATAATTTGAGGATGTATCTTTATTAAAAACGTCATATACGTTCATTATAAGTTATAACTTAACTTAAAATTATAAACCATTTCGCTATTTGTGCTCTTCGATCAATAGATTAGTTTAGGTATAACAGGTTGGCTGATATCCCCGGTCTAACAAAGAAAAACACATTTTTTTGTCAAACAATTCGTGCCTATCCTTTTTGATACCTTTTGGTTAGTTATTTCCTTTCGGTTTTGCCTCATAAATAGGCCTCAGTTTCGGCGATCACCTCTTCATTGCAAGCCAATTTTTCCCTGCGAGTATCCTTTTAGAGGTCTGAGAACAAGAAAAAGTCGCTGGGGGCAGATCTGGAGAATACGGGGGTGGGGAAGCATTCGAAGCCCAATTCATGAATTTTCTGCCATCGTTTCAATGACTTGTGGCACGGTGCGTTGTCTTGGTGGAACAAAACTTTTGCTTCTCTTCATAATGGGGCCGTTATGCCGCGATTTTCGACCTTGAAACGCTCCAGATACGCCATATAATAGTCCTGTTGATGGTTTTCCCTTCTCAAGATAATCGATAAAAATTATTCCATGCGCATCCAAAAAAACAGAGGCCATTACTTTGCCGCGGACTTTGAGTTTTTCCACGCTTTCGGAGACGGTTCAACGCGTCGATGGTCCATCAGCCAGCTGCAAATCATCGAGCTCAGAGTCAATCAACACGTGTTGTTTTTTTTGCGTCAATGTTTGCAGTTCGCGCCCGGCACCCATTTTTTGCACAGAGCCTTCCGCATATCCAAAATATTATGAATATGATTTCTTTTAGGCTGCTTGCTATCTCGATCACTCATTTTACGGTCATTGAAAATCATTATGTTGCTGATGTTTTTTTTATGTCTTTTCGTCGGTACACACTCTTTTCGGGCGTCCACTGCAATTCACCGTCCCTCCGTGCTCATTTACCACGCTTGAATTTTGCATACCAATCAATTATTGTTGATTTCCCTGAGCGGCAGAGTCCGGAAACTCATTATCAAGCAAGTTTTTTGCTCTCACCGTTTTTCCCTTCAGAAAACAGTATTTTCATCTAAACAGAAAGTTCCTTTTTTTCCATTTTTTTTTCACAATAAAAAAAGGTTGCTTCACAAAAGACCTCTATCCCTCACATAACTCTAGTGACTTACAACGTCCATTTCTGGCACAGAATCATTAGGTTGGTACTATATAAATTAATAATCATTGATACACTAGACGAAGCCATCTATGTGTCAGACCCGCGGATTATCAGCCAAACTCATTCACTAATAATCCTCGTTCCACACTGTGGAACAGGGGTATTATAAGTTATGCATATATTTTGCAACCACCCAGAAGGAGACGAGATAGAACAGGCAATGGTGTCTTTGGGCCAAAATATGCTAAGGGTCGGCTCCTGATCGACATATTAGCGATGTCCGTCATGTCCAGTGAACAACATTTTGTAATCAAACGTCTAAAGGTCGGCATTTTAGTCATCGACCTTCCAAATTTGGCCACAAGTATGTTGTTTTGGCTCGAATAAGCATCCCTATTATATATTGCGAAGAAATCGCGTTCACGGATTCAGAGTCATAGCTCCCATATATATATATATATATAATATCGCCCGATATGCACTTATATTGGCCCAGAAGCCACGAGTTTTCCCAATTTACTTAAAATTTTTGCTGCACAAGAAGTGAGGACAATTAGTGACTATTAGTCAAGTGTGGCCAAATTTTATTGAAAGTTCGGTCAGGATTTAGATATAGCTCCTGTATATCTTTCACCGATTATGGGAGCTAATCCGGTTCCACGAAGCCAGATTTTACTCCAATGTTTGGGTTGAAATTTTGCCACAGGGAGTAGAAGTTAGCATTGTGAGCCTATGCGTGCCAAATTTGGATGAAATCGGTTCAGATTTAGATATAGGCTCCCATTTATATGCTTTTTCGCCCGATTTTACACTAATATGAACCAAGGAGGCCAATTTCTTTGCTCCGATTTAATTTGCAAATTTGACAGGGAGTAGATTAGCATTGTAAGCTATGCGTGCCAAATTTGCGTTGAAATACGGGTTCAGAATTTAGATATAGCTCGCCATATATAGCTTTTCGCCCGATCTTACATCACTATGGACACACAGAGGCTCAATTTTTAGACCCCGATTTTTAGTTTGAAACTTTTGCCACAGGGAAGTAGCAATTAGCATTGTTGCTACTGCGGTGCCAAATTTGGATTGAAAGCGGTTCCAGATTTAGATAACTAGCTCCCTATATATATTTTTATCTAAGGATTTCGACAAAAACGGTCAACAACCAACATCTTCTTGTAAAATGCCACTTGGCTTAGTCGAAAAGTTGTAAAAATGACTCTTAATCTTTTCCTAAACTTCTAAGTACATAGTATATCGAGGCGATAAATCATAAATAACTTTTTCGAAGAATTTCCTTAAAATGCTTCGAGATTTAAACGTTTCCCATATTTTTTACTAACATTGCTGTCTCTCCACCTAGTGCGCATTAGCCCGACTATAATGGTCCATTTTTTTGCAGCGGTGTTTTATAGATTTTGTAGAGTTATAAAATTCTTCCAGAGATCGGAGTGATATATTAAATGTATGTATTTGGTGGACCAATACCTTTAATCATATAGCCCCCACACACATATTTTGGACGGATGTTGATAATGGTATCGAAAATATTTAGATCTACACAAGTGGTGCACCGGTATACTATAGTCGGCTCCGCCCGACTTTTAGGACTTTCCTTACTTGTTTTAGCTAATTTATAGGACTACAACAAAAAAAAATAAAGAAAAATTCACGAAACAGTTTTCAACTAAAAAATGTTAACTGTATCTTCAACAAATCATTTTGTAATTGAAATATAAAGTCTTACGTCACAGAACTTATATAGCATCAATTTATTTCTTCTTTATTGGATTCACATTAATTTTTTAGACTTAACTTTTCTCAATTAATTTACTTCTAATTGCATTACTATATCATTTCTATGCATTGCAGACATTTCCACATTTAAATAAATTAATTGGAGCCCAATTATTTCGTGATGAACTCAAAGAAATTTGTGTGTGTGTGTGCACGTCGGAATTGTGATAGGGAAAATTTTGGTGACTTATTCCTTTACTTATCTTGACCCGTGCGTTCAATGAAGATACCTCCTGTTTTTATTTAGACGAGTTCGATATGGGCGTTTCCACATTGCCCGTGAAAATACTTATGAGAAACGGTTTGAAATGCTCGAAATTGTCATCCAGCATTCCCCCCCCCGCCCCCCCCCCCCCCCCCCCCTTGTCGCAGGTGAGGATAATCCACCGCTGAATACAACCATTCGAATAGATCGCGCATAGACAACGCTCTATCTAGAGCAGTGTCATCCACAATAAATTACTTGCGTTGGGAGTAACACTTGCCGATGACAGGATATCATAAAACATCTTTGACCGTTTGTCTTAAAAATGATTAAAATCAGTTGATTATGAAGTCTATGCTAGACAAAAAAACTCACAAGGCACGACTTAAAAAATATCCTCCCAAAGGTGTTCTTTATTTTAACTACTTCGAGTAGTTCTTTAATTCTATTTTTTTTATACTCGAGCTTTTCGACTATTTTAAAGAGTAATTTAGATTTTTTTTAAAAATATGAAAAGCTCGAGTATATAAAAAAAATAGAATTAAAAGAACTTACTGAGTGACAGTTAAAATTCAAAGAAACACCTTTGGGAGGATATTTTTTAAGCGTGCCTTTGTGAAGTCCTTTTGGTACTAGCATCTAGGACTTCATGTCAACTACATTTACACTTTTAGTAAGTATCCACATCGTCAAGGACAGTGTTTCTATTGATATCCTGTCATCGGCAAAGTGTTACCCCAAACCAAAGTAATTTGATTGTGGATGACACTCTTCTAGTAGAGCGGTTTTCTAGCGCGATCTGATTCGACATGGTTTTTTCCAAGCGGTGGTATTATCCTCACTCCGACAATGCTGATGATCATTTCATTGAGCATGTTCAAAGTCTCTAAGTATTTCACCGCAATGTTGAAACGCCATTACCGAAAACTCTCGTCTATAAAAAAGGAGGTCTTCATTGAACACGTCAATAATAAAGAAATCACCAATTTTCCCTATCAACAATACTGCACACACACACACAAATTTTTGATTTCAATCACGGAAATTAATATGGCTCAATATTAATTTTTTCAATTGAACATATGTCCTGCAAATCATAGAATATAGCTATTCAATTAAAAATTAATTGAAAGTTAATTAAAAAATTAATTTAATCCAATAAAAAAAATAAATTGATCGCCTATTAATTTCTGTGATAGATTTATTTCAATTCTGAAAAACTTTCGTTGAATACATTTAAATTTTTAGGTTGAAAACTTTTCGTGATTTTCCTTTTTCTTTTTGTGTGTAAGTCTCTAAATTTGCCTAAAACACAGTAAGGAAAGTCTAAAGTCGGGCGCAGCCGACGTATATTAATACCCCTGCAACTCTTGGTTTAGATTAATATTTTTCGATACCATATCCTAATCCGTTCAAATGTGGTTGGCGGCTACTATATTAAAGCGTTTTGTACCCAAATACATACATTTAAATATCACCTCGCATCTGGCCAAGGAATTTGATTAGCACTTCTACAAAATCTATAGACTCAAAATTTAACTGTCGGCTACATGCACCGTTAGGGCTGGAAACCACAATGTTTAGTAAAAAAATATGGGAAAGTTTAATCTGTAAGCAATTTTAATGGCAAACTTTCCGAAAAGTTTATTTATGATTTATCGCTCGATATATATGTATTAGAGTTATGGATGGTCCATCTTTTATACCAACTTTCATTCCGATCGCTAAGCCAGCTCCGGCGATTTTACAAGAACAATGTTGTTCATGACCGTTTGTCGAAATCAGAAAAAGTATATATATGTAGCCTATAATTAAATCTGAACCGCTCTTTTCAACACAATTGTTCACCATAGCAACAATGTGCTAATTCTACCTCCCTGTGCAAAATGTTCAACTAAATCGGTCGTGTTAAAAATTGCGCCCTCCCCTTTGTGGTCATCATGAGTGTAAATGGTTCGGACGAAACGCTAGCTCTTCTGCGGAAGCTATATCCTTAAAATTTCTGAACCGATTTTCAACCAAATTTGGCACGCATAGCTACAAATGGCTAATGTTCGTACATCCCCGTCGCAAAATTTCAATTAAATCGGAGCAAAAAATTCGGGCCTCTGTGGTCATATGAGGTGCTAAATCTCGGCGCGAACAGCCGTCATTCATCGGGAGCTATATTAAATCTGAACCGATTTCATCCAAATTTTGGCACGCATAGCTACAATGCTAATTCTACTCCCTTGCAACAATTAACCACATGTTGAGAAACTCTGGCTTCACTGGGACCGCGATTAGTCCCAGTATCGGGTGAAAGATATACATGGGAGCTATATTTAAATCTGGAAACCGATTTCATCAACTAATTCTTCGGCTCACACTTGGATCCTATAGTACTTAATTGTCCCTGCTTGTCTGCAAATTTTAAGTAGAATGGGTTTAAAAACTCTGCGCTTCCTGGGGGCCATATAAGTCCATATCCGGGCGAGTATATTACTATTACTATTATATTATATATGGGAGCTATATCTAATCTTGAACGATTTCTTACAAATCAATAGGGATCTATTCTGAGCAAAACACATACTTGTGGCCAAATTTGAATGTCGATTGCGACTAAAACTGCGGACCTTTATGACTTGCATTACAAAAATGTGTTCACGGATCAGACGACATCGGCTTTATAATCCGACTCAGCGAGGCCCCACCTTTAGCATTTGTTTGCCAAAAGACACCATGTGTCTATCTCGTCTCCTTCTGGGTGTTGGCAAATATATGCCACTAAACTTATAATACCCTGTTCCACAGTTGTGGAGCGCGTGATATAGTAAGAGTTGGCTGATAAGTCCCCGGTCTGACCACATAGATGGCTCGTCCCTAGTATTAAATGCCATATTTATTTTTATATAAGTACCGAACCTTCAACAATGATTCGTTGTCCAAAACTTTGACGTCTGTAAGTCAATTAGTTTGTGAGACTTAAGAGGGTCTTTTGTGAACATTTTTTTATGTGTGGAAAACAAAAATGGAAAAAAAGGAGAATTTCGGCTGTTTTAATAAATACCTGTTTTCTGAAGGGAAAAAAACGGTGGAAGCAAGAAACTTGGCTTTGATAATGAGTTTCTCCGGACTCTGCCTCCAGGAAAAATCAACAATAATTGATTGGTAATGCAAAATTCAGACGTTGGTAAAAATGAAGCACGGACGCGACGGTGAAACGGCAGTGGACGCCCGAAGAGAGTGCGTTACCTGACGAAACAATAAAAAAAATCCCATAAGATCATGACCGTAAATGAAAATTGATCGAGAAAGCAGAGGCCTAAAGGATACATTCATTCATCAATATTCTGGATAGGCGAACTCTTGTGGCAAAATGGCGTGCCGCGCGAACTCACATTTGACCACAAAACTAATCAATACGTTTGTTTGATGAACGCTGCTGAGCGGTGTTCTGCAGGCTGGCTGAGTCGACATACGACCGGTGTAACCGTCTCCGAAGGTGGAACAAACTATAGTCAGCTGGCAAAGCATAATGGCCTCTGTTTTGGTATGCATGGGAATAATTTTTTATCGATTACTTGAGAAGGAAAACCATCAAACTAAGTGACTCTATTAATGCAGAACTGGAGCGTTTGAAGGTCCGAAATCGCCGGGCTCAAGAACGCGCCCCATATGAAGAAGGGCAAAAGTTTTTGTTGCTCCGACCAAGACAAGCGCACGACGTGCCACAAGTCCTTGAGAACGATGGCTGAAAAATTCATGAATTGGGCTTCAAAATGCTGTCCCCACGCCCCGCTATTCTCCAGATCTCGCCCCAGCGACTTTTTCTTTGTTCTCAGACCTTAAAAGGGATACTCGCAGCGGGAAAAAATTTCGGTTGCAATGAAGAGGTGATCGCCGAAACTGAGGCCTACTATGAGGCAAAACCGAAGGAATACTACCAAAATGGTATCAAAAAATAGGACGAATTTTGACAAAAAAAATGTGTTTTTCTTTGTTAGACCGGGGTCATATCAGCCAACCTGTATACCTAAACTAATCTATTGATCGAAGAGCACAAAGTAGCGAAATGCGGCATTGTAATAAAAAGTTATAACTTATAATGAACGTAAAATATGACGTTTTTAATAAAATACACGTCCTCAAATTAATTTGACGATTTCAAGTCAAAATATTCCTTACTAATTGGCAAAGTTACTCCGGCTGCCAGCAGATACTATAATCTTTCCCCTTTAACACAATCTTTTGTGAAAATACCCTCAAAGAAATCACTTCGAATTTGATGATAATGATATCGACACAAATAAACATGACCAATAGAATCACGGAGACACTTCTATGTCAGCGCTAGCATCAGTACTGTAAACTGTGGCCATGGCAAAATATCAAAGTAGGGTCAAATGAGAAGGAACAGTAAACAAAAAAAGAAAATTTTTGGGTCACAATTCGAGTCAGTAGAAACATGAATGAAAGAATCTCACATGCAAACTATGTAGCCATGGATGATGCTGACCATATAACCGACACCATAAAACTTAACTTTGATGATGGACTGATTGCTGATGCTTTAAACTGCAAGTAGGAGCAAACTGAACTATTGGTCATTAATCTCAAATCAGCAACTCCTCTCGATGACTTGACACTTTATTTTAATAATTTTATGCAATTCATTGTTAGATCATTTTATTGTGGAAACCATTGGCTATTGTTACTTATGTAAATGAAGTGTTTGGAGCCATTGGCCATCTGCACTCGGAGAAAAAAAATAATGTTTCCATCTACCTGATGTTTATTGCATTTCTAATTGCATTGGGGAAGTGATACAATAGCAACATCTCTATTTGCCAATTGAGGCTATCTGTATGAAACAGAGCTAATTTTAAATTTTTGTTTGAGATGCATTTAAACCTCCATTGGACTGGATATGTTGACTATTTGGCCTAGTCACGGCCTATAACGCTCGTCCGTCCTCTTGGCTAACATTTAGGCCAACATTGCCATCAGCCTCTTGTTGTTCAATGGAAAACTATGAAAGACCATGGAGCAGCAAGAGTTCTACTGGGGCAACATTGACAGTGAATGTTGAATGCTGTTGCTTTGGATATTTCTTTTAGCCACTTCGATCAATGCGATGATTTCCAATTTCATAGTTGCAATTAATTTCAAACGTTCGGTCGATTATCGGCAAACTAAATTTTCGCAAAAATAAAAAACCAAAAAAAAAAAAAAAATAAATAAATAATACAATAATAAAACAAAATATTCAAATAATTAAAAATCTAATTAAATGTTAGACAAATGAAAACAACACTCCGAATTGACCGAATATTTGAACTTTACTAGGACTATCAGTATATTATTACAACATTTGATTCCAATTCCAATTCCGAAAAAAACACTATAACATCATTGTGAGTATGAAACTTCCTTGATCAAAATCAAGCTTGGAACTCGTTTCAATTCATGGGAAAGTAGTCCACAGTTAATGTGTTCAAAATTGTGAAAGAAAATGATTCATGCATATGGATCATCATAAAAATATAAGAAGTGGTTATTAATGATACCGTTACCAATAATTCAACATTTAAATTTTAAAATAAATAAAGTAAAAATAAAATCTGAAACAATTTATTTTTATATGAACTAAAAATACCAGCGAGAAGACTAACAGAATTTTGATACATTGTCAGGTAATATGAAAACCCTGTAAATTGAAAAATATAAGCCTAGATTTCCTTAGTAAAGTCCGCTATTGTGAGTTAAAACAAATGCAGGTATAACTAAATAAAAGTACAAATGTGTACGGCAGAAAACGAATCACATAGAAGCAAAGTGCATGAAGCCACTCGGACGAAAAAGACTGTTCATTTCTGTGGTAAGCATTACATGTTTGGATTCAACATTTTAGCACAATATTTTTAGGTGCAAGCATATAACTAGGTAAGGTGGCATATATGTTATTATATTAGAACATTTTATTTGCGACATCACATTTTCAATGTCTCTGGATGCAAATATTAAAAATGAGAACAAGAAAAAGAGCAAATACAATGAGGGAAAAAAAAGAGAGCAAATGGTGCTTTGCTGGGAATTCCATGTAACTACATGAATGAAATTCAAAAAAAAAATTAAAATATTTTAAACAAAAGAGATTTGTTTAATAAACAAGAAAGTACAGTGTTTGGTGAATGTTCAAACATACGATGTCTATCAATCGTGGATTAGTAAATATTATAGATAAAAAGTCTGATAAATCTCATAAAATGTATAACATTTTCAATGTTGTGAACTGGAAGTAACTATTTTGGCGTCTTAACAAGATATATACAGCAGTAAGTTCGGCCAAGTCCAGGCCGAATCTTTATATCAACCACCATGAATCCAGTATAACAGTTACCTTTGAAACTCTTTGTCGTAGACGTGTTACTTGAAATGTATAGAAAGAAAATATATAAAATGATTAAAAAACGCCTTGATTTGAATCTAAAATCTATAGATTTAGCAATTTTTCTTTCAGTTTCAAGCAACTTTCATGATCAGTGCGCCTTCTACACCCTCAAGAAGTGAAATAGGTTTATATGGAGGCCTTATTAAATGGAGCTATGCGGTTTACATAAGCACAGGGAGTTAAATCAGTCTATATTTGTGCTATGCCAAAAAGATGCACCGATACACGAAATTCAGCACACCTACTTCTGGTTCTGATAAACCTACAGAATTTAGACCCAAAATAGGAGGGCGGGTTTACAAGGGGGAATAATAACTATGGTTTCTAGAAGCTCAAGAAGTAAAATCGGGAGATCGGGCTATATGGGGGCTATAGCAAACCATAGACCGATACACACCATATTCGGCACACCTGCTTGTGGTCCTAACATACCTTTAGATTTCTAATTTCAGGAAAATCGGATTGAAAATACGGTTTCTAGAAGCCCAAGAAGTAAAATCAGGAGATCGGTCTATATGGGGGCTATACCAAAACATGGACCAATACACCTCATTTTCGACAACACCATATTATTTGGTCCTAAAATTCCTATAGATTTCCAATTTCAGGAAAATCTGATTGAAAATTCGGTTTTTTTAGAAGCCAAGACGTAAAAATTGGGAGACCGTCCATATGGGGGCTAATACAAAAACATTGACCGATGGGCAGCATTTTCGGCACACGGTCGCTAAAATACCACTAGGTTTCAAATTTCAGGCAAATCGGATAGAAAATACGATTTCTATGAGGGCTATGCCAAAACATGGACCGATATAGCCTATTCTTCGAACTTGAAGACAAAAAACGAATTTATCCAAATATTAAGCAAGATAACATAGCTTTATTATTGAAGGCTATAGCGTGATTACAACTGACATCCAGACAGACCGACATCGTTATATCGTCTTAAATTTCTCAACCTGATCAAGAATATATATAATTCGATATTTCGATGTGTTACAAAACGGAATGACAAGCTTATGTTATTATACTCCATCACCATTCTATGGCGGTGGTATATATAAAAATATAAAGGGATGTATATCATAAAAAAATAATTTGTTTAGAAAAATATTTAATATCAAAGTATATATTGGCCGGTTATCAGTTTCGGCCCAGGCCGAATCTTATAGTACCGTTTCCTACACCCTATCTGGTTTGCGTAAGAAACTTCTACGAAAACTGTCATCCCACCTAATCGAAATTACTTGGGTTGTGTGTGTATCATTAAATCGTTTTCTAACTTGTGAGTTAGTCACATTAACGTGGTATATAATTAGACTAAAAAAGGTATGTGTTTGGTAAAAGTCTACACAATAACTTACGAATACATTATGGACTTTTGCACAGGGTACGTAGGAAGCCAGGAAATAAAAAAAAAATAAAAATATATTGAATATGGGGTCGCTTATAATGGGGCTATACTTTATACTACAACATTCATGATACTTGATCATGGACCCATGTTTTGCGTGGTGATTGTGGATACTTTGATTATCTGCAAGGCTTTAGTATAACTATAGACCGAATATGGACCTAGCTTGGTTTGTGAACGGCCATATAATAGGCACATGTTTTTTTTCACCAAATTCAACTGACTTCGGCACACTACAATTGCATTCATGTTTTCTACCTTGACTCGAATTGTGACCCAAAATTTTCTTTTTGTTTACTTGTTTCCTTCTCATTTGACCTACTTTGATATTTTGCCATGGCCAGTTTACAGTACTGATGCTAGCAGCTGACATAGAAGTGTCTCCGTGATTCTATTGGTCATGTTTATTTGTGTCGATATCATTATCATAAATTCGAAGTGATTTCTTTGAGGGTATTTTCACAAAAGATTTGTGTTAAAAGGGGAAAGATTTTTATAGTATCTGCTGGCAGCCGGAGTAACTAACTTTGCCATTGTGAGGCAAATATTTTGACTTGAAATTGCGTTCAAATAATTGAGGATGTATCATTATTTTAAACACGTCATTATCACGTTTTCATTAATAAGTTATATTAACTTACAAATTATAACCATTTTCGCTATTTGTGACTCTTCGCATCAACAGATTAGTTAGGTATAACAGGTTGGCTGATAAGTCCCCGTCGGTATAACAAAGAAAAACACATGTTTTTTTTTCAAAATTCGTTTTTATTATTCACATAGTTCCTCAAGAGCCGATACAACGATATAAGATTCCAATATTTTTGATACATTTTTGGTAGTTACTCCTTCGTTTTGCTCAAAATTAGGCCCTCAGTTTCGGCGATCACCTCTTCATTGCAGCCAATTCTTTTCCCTGCGTAGCATCCTTTTAGTGGTTGAAGAACAAGAAAAAGTCGCGGGGCCAGATCTGGAGATACGGTGGGTGGGGAAGAATTCGAAGCCCAATTTCATGAATTTTTTTGCCATCGTCTCAACTGACTTGTTGGCACGTGTGCGTTTCAACAATTGGTGGAAACAACACTTTTTTCTTCTTCACTATGGCGGCCGTTTATGCCGCGATTCGACCTTTAGAATCCTCCAATTAAACTGCATATAATAGTCACTGTGCATGGCGTTTTCCCTTCTCAAGACTACGATCAGTAGAAATGTATTCCATGGCATCCCAAAAAACAGCAGGCCATTACTTTGCCAGCGGACTTTTGAGGTTCTTCCACGTTTCGGAGACGGTCCACCCCGTCGCTGTCAACACGTCAGCCGACTGTCTGATTGCGACTCAGGAGTGTAGCTGATGGAAGCCCATGTTCATTCCATTGTCAATTATCGACGGAAAAACTCGGGTGTATTACGAGCTTAACAGCTGACAAACACCGCGTCCAGAGCATCAACACGTTGTTGGTTTTGGTCAACCTGTGAGCTCGCGCGGCACCCATTTTGCACAGAGCTTCCGCATATCCAAATACTTGATGACATGATGATATCTTCTAGCCTCGTGCTATCTCGATCACACTCTCATTTTACGGTCGATTAAAATCATTTGTGTGAGTTTTTTTGATGTTTTCGTCGGTACTAACTATCTTTCGGGGTGCGACACTTGCGAATTCACCGTCCTCCGTGCTCGTGCATTTCGAGCACGCTTTCGAATTTTGCATAGCCAATCAATATTGTCATGAATTTCCCTGGGGCATAGTCCGGAAACTCGATCGTATCAAAGCCAAAGTTTATTGCTTCCACCCGTAGTTTTTTCCCCCTCAGAGAAACAGATGATTTTCATCATAGACACGAAATTCTTTTTTTCCATTTTTTCACAAATAACAAAAAGGTTTCCAAACCGTCTATCTCACAAAACTATTATGACTTACAACCGTCAACATTTTGGACACAAATCATTTGAAGGTTGGTACTATATAATAAATAATTGCATTTAAATACAGCGAAGCCCATCTATGTGGTCAGAACCGGGGCTCTATCAGTCCAACCGTTAGTAGCCAGACTTCTTATTTTAGGCTATATTTAGGACCTACATCAACAAAAAAAAATCAACGAAAATTTTTCCAATATTAAAGTCTAATGTGAGTTTTAAAAAGTTTTCAACTAAAAATTTTATTTATTCAACAAATTTTTTAATTGAAATAAAATCTATCACAAAAATTAATAGCATCAATTTATTTTTTTATTGGATTAATTAATTTTTAATTAACTTTCAATTAATTTTTTAATTGATACTATCATATCTATGAATGCAGACATTTCAATTTAAAACAATTAATTGATCAATTAATTTTCGTGATTGACAGTCAAAAAAATTTTGTGGTGGTGTGGAGTGAAGTTGGATAGGAAAATTGGTGAATTCGTTTTTTTTCATTATCTGAGTGTTCAACTGAAGACCTCCTTTTTTATAGACGAGTTCGAAGTGGCGTTTTCACAATTGCGGTGAAAAATACTTAGAGAAAACTTTGAAATGCTCTGAAATGTCCATCGAGCATTGCCGAGTGAGGATAATCCACCGGCTTGAAAACCCCTTCCAATAGATCGCGTAGAAAGCTCTAACTTAAGAGTGTCATCCACAACTCAAATTTACTTTGGGTTGTGTAACTTGCCGATGGCCAGGATATCATGAAAACATCTTGACGTTGTTTCTAAACATGAAAATTAGTTGATATTGAAGTCTTATGCTAGACCAAAGGACTTACAAAGGCACGTCTTTAAAAATATAGCTCCCAAAGGTGTTTCTTTATTTTAACTACTCAGTAAGTTTCTTTTAATTTCTATTTTTTATAACTCGAGCTTTCATAATTTTTAAAGAGTAATTAGTTTAAATTTCCTCGAAAACTGTGCTAACCCTATATGTGAAATATTTGAAGTACAGCGTCATAAATTCATAAAAACAAAGTAAGGAAAGTCTAAAGTCGGGGGGGCCGACTATATTATACGCCTTCACACTTCTAAGTCTCACAATTTTCGATTACCATATCAAGATCGGCATTGTTGGCTGCTATATAATCCATACACATATCATTCTGTATATTCTGAGCCAGATTCTGTACAGAGTTCTGCAATACTTATAGATTTTAATTTAAGTCGGCTAATGCCGCTGAGGTGCGAACAATGTTAGTAAAAAAAAACTAGGGGAAACATTTTAAATATGAACCAATTTATGCAGGCAACTCGCAAAAGTGTATTTATGGTTTATCGGTCGCATAGTCATTTTGCATAAGTTTTCGACTTAGCGCCAGTGACGATTTCGATAAGAAAATGTAGGTATTTCGCGCAGTTTGTCCGCTTACACGCCAAAAAAAAAGTAATTCTTCTCTCCAGAACGAACATTTTGTAGGACAAACAAAGGTTCGTTCTCATTTGCTTTTTCGCTGTAAGGAAGTGTATTTGTAGAAAAGTAATATACTTTTTGTGATAAACGTTTATTTTTCCAGGATCGTAAAAAAACAATTTCATAAAGACAAACTCAAAAAAAACTATTGTTTTCTTGCTAGTTGCATTTTCCCTCACATATTTTCACATCCACGAGGTTTTTTATGTTTCTTAACATGCCTTTTCCCTGTATATCAACAATGTAGAAAAATTATACGATTTTATTAAATTTTAAAATTTTTTACCTTTCGCCTGGACGGAGAATCGGAACGCGGCACCATGCACTTTTGTAAGCCAACACATAACCAACTGAGCCTATGTACCTGTATGGTCATCAATAGATAAATATCCATATTTAAGTTATGATTTATATGGCATAGCTTGCGCGCGCCACAACCGAATTAAACAAAAGTTTATTTACAGAAACAAACATTTTGTTTGGCACGCGTGGAGCAGTGCGTTCTACGTCGACTTGCATGCAAGGTGTCGTGGGTTTCGATCCCTGCTTCGAACAAAGTTTTTCTTTTTTTGCTTTTTTTTACATATATTCCAGATATGTTCGGAATATTCCGAAAAAATGGTTCAACATTACATTGTAGTATATTAAATTTTTGAACTTGTAAATGTGTCTTATTAAAGACCTTAAAGTTCAGAAAAGAACAGTGTTTGATATATAACGAAATGGGATTGCGGTTGTGTTTCAAAAATAACTTTTTTTATGAAAAAATAAAGAAACAAACGCAATTTTTCTTGGTGATAAAGATTAAAATTTTCGAAGCAATTCAAAAAACTCTAACAAAGAAAAACGTTTTCGGGTAACACGTTTTTCCAACGTTTTTTTCTTTGCGTGTTAAATAGGAAAAAACATATAATATGGAATCGTATATCGAAATCTGAATCCGATTGCAATCAAATTTCACATGCATAGTTACTGTGTTGAAACTAACTCCCCTGCTGCAAAATTTCACGTTAAAATCGGATCAACAACTTTGACCTTCTGTGGTCATATGACGGAAAAACGGAGCGAAAGATATATATGGAGCTATATAAAATCTGAACCGATTTCAACAAAATAAACCACACATGTGCAGAACCTTATTCTACTGCCTGTGCAAAGTTTTAAGTTCAATTCGACTCCCTCATGCAAAAATTCCACGTAAATTCAGGAGTAGCACTTTTTGCCTCTTGTGGGCCATATTAGACCAGAATCGGGCGAATTGATATATATGGGAGCTAAAAATCTCTAAATTCTGAACCGACTTCAACTAAATTTTGCCACAATTAACGCATACTATAAAACGTACTCCTTGTGCAAAATTTCAGGCAACTCAGGGCAAAACTCTGGCTTTTGAAGTCATATAAATCCAAATCGGACGAAAGATATATATGGGAGCTATATCTAAATCGAACCGATTTTAACCAAATTAAGCACACTTACACGATACTATTAGAACGTACGTTGTTGCTGCAAAATTTGAAGCAGAATCAAGCGCAGAAACTCTGGCTTTTGGGGCCCCATATAAGTGCCAACTCGGTCGAAAG
>PGFW01047035.1:3175-16236 GCA_003123925.1 Haematobia irritans | reverse complement strand
CTTGGTCTTATTTCTAAAAAGAAATTAAATATTAATTTTTCTTCACAGCAAAAACATACTTTTAGGAATTGCAAAAACTGATTTTGAATTTGTAGAGAAAACAATTTATTATATTTTTCCTGGACACATAATTGTAAAGATTTATTTCAGGGAAAAAATGTTCTACACATTTCTGTGGGAGAGTGTTGAATACTTCTGGCTAAGTTTCATTTTATATGATAATTTAATTATGTATATTTATAGGAACCATATTAAAATTTTCTGGTAAATTTAGAAAGTCCTACAAAGGAAAACATTTTTCAAAATAAACGAAACATTGCATACTTCCAGAAAAGTATTATTTTAAAATTCTATTACGAGACAAAGTTAATCAAAAATTTATAATTATTATGAAAATATTTGGGTATTTTTATGTCCACTTTTTGGTTTTCATACAAAAATAAATTAAATTAACCAAATCAAAAGAGAAATAGCTAATGTCGAGTGAACTAACCAGTGGCACTTATTGGATTCAGGAGATGGACCAATATATAAAATATGTAATGCCCGAGTATGCAAATGTATTAATAAAAAATTGTACTGATATTATTCATATCACGGTTGACACTCGAAAATCTACCAAAATTGCGACAAATTTTTACCAACAAAAAAAGAAACGTAACGAAAAGAGAAAGAAAATGTTGTTAAAATTTTATTTCTATATAAAATTTTTTCAAAATTTTATTTTTATAGCAGATTTTGTCGAAATTGCAATTTTATAGAAAATTTTGTCCAATTTTATTTCTATAGAAAATTTTGTCCAATTTATTTCTATAGAAAATTTTGTAAAAATTTTATTTCTATAGAAAATTTTGTAAAAATTTTAATTCTATAGAAAATTTGGTTAAAATTTGATTTCTATAGAAAATTTTGTTTAAATTTTATTTCTATAAAATATTTTGTTAAAATTTGATTTCTATAGAAAATTTTGTCAAATTTAAAAATATCAAAATATTGTCACTCTTGTATTCCTATAGAAACTTTGTTTAACATTTTATTTTATTTCATTTCATTTCTATATAAAATTTTGTCAAAATGTTATTTCTATAGAAAATTTTGTCAAAATTTCATTTCTATAGAAAATTTTGTCAAGATTTTATTTCTATAGAAAATTTTGTCAAAATTTTATTTCTATAGAAAATTTATTCAAAATTTAGTTCTATAGAAAATTTTTCGAAATTTATTTCTATAGAAAATTTTGTCACAATTTTATTTCTAAGAAAATTTTGTTAATATTTTATTTCTATATAAAATTTTGTTAAAATTTGATTTCTATAGAAATTTGTAAATTTTTTTCTCTAGAAAATTGTCTCGAAAATTTATTTCTGTAGAAAATTTTGTCAAATTTTATTTCTATAGAAAATTATGTTAAAATTTGATTTCTATAGAAAATTTTGACAAAATAAAAAAAATATATCAAAATTTTAAAATATATAAAAAAAATGGAAAATTTTGTCAAGATTTTATTTCTATAGAAAATTTTGTAAATTTTTTTCTATAGAAAACTTTCTCGAAATTTTATTTCTATAGAAAATTTTGTTAAAGTTTTATTTCTATAAAAAATTTTGTCAAAATTTTATTTCTATAGAAAATTTTGTCAAAATTTTATTTCTATAAAATATTTTGTCAAAATCTAATTTCGTTAGAAAATTTTGACAAAATTTTATTTCTATAGAAAATTTTTTCAAAAATTTCTGTAGAAAATGTTGACAAAAATTTATTTGTATAGAAAATTTTGTCAAAATTTTATTTCTATTGAAAATTTTAGCAAAGTTCTATTTCTATCGAAAATTTTGTCAACATTTTATTTCTATTGAAAACCGAAATTTTATTTTGATATTTTTTTCAAATTTGTATTTCTATAGAAAATTTGTGAGACAATTTTGTCGAAATTTTATTTTTATAATTTTTTTTTCTCAAAATTTTATTTCTATAGAAAATTTGTCAACATTTTATTTCTATAGTAAATTTTGTCAAAATTTTATTTCTATAGAAAATTTTGTTAAAATTTTATTTCTATAGGAGATTTTTTCAAATTATATTACTATAGAAAATTTGTCAAAATTTTTTTTTTTTTAGAAAATTTTATAATTTTTTTTTCTATAGAAAATGTTCTCAAAATTTTATTTTTATAGAAAGTTTTGTCAAAGTTTTATTTCTATAGAAAATTTTGTCAAAAATTTCTACAGAAAATGTTGACAAAATTTTATTTCTATAGAAAATTTTGTCAAAATTTTATTTCTATTGAAAATTTTATCAAAGTTCTATTTCTATCGAAAATTTTGTCAACATTTTTTTCTATTGAAAATCGAAATTTTATTTTTATATTTTTTTCCAAAAATTTTGTTTAAATTTTATTTCTATAGAAAAATTTGTCAAATTTTTTTTCTATAGAAAATTTTGTAAAAATTTTTTAAATTTTATTTTTCTATAGGAAATGTTGTCAAAATTTTATTTCTATAGAAAGTTTTGTCAAAGTTTAATTTCTATAGAAAATTTTGCACAAAATTTTATTTCTATAGAAAATTGTGTCAAAATTTTATTTCTATAAAAAATGTTGTCAAAATTTTATTTCTATAGAAAATTTTGTTGAAATTTTATTTCTATAGACAATTTTATGAACATTTTGTTTCTATAGAAAATTTTGTCAAAATTTTATTTCTATAGAAAATTTTGTCAAAATTTTATTTCTATAGTAAATTTTGTCAAAATTTTATTTCTATAAGAAATTTTGTCACAATTTTATTTCTATACAAAATTTTGCCACATTTTTTTTCTACCGTGGTTGGTAGAATTCTATGTCCTTCATAAAAACATGTTGCCTACCTTTAGGGTGTTCCTTATTAACCTGAAACTTTTATCAAAATTATATTAAGCAGGGAAAGACTTCCACTTTTTCTCAAATAAGGTCTCCGCTATTTTGCCCAAGATACTTTTCGTATCATTTTGCAAAAAAAAAATATTCAATGGCAATGCAAAGTTTTTTACGCAGATTTTGAAAGGCACATTTTCAGGAAGATCAGCTTCATAAATGAAAAAAAAAAAATGTATTTGTCTTTATTACAATAGTGGTAATTTTCTTTTATAATTTATAAAAGTCATAGACCAGATATAGGCTATCCCATATGCACCGAAAAAAGTTTTCCGTAATTAAACCAACGCTAAATTTTACTTATTTTTATTGGAAAAAATATATTGTCAGTAGTTAAATTTTATTATTTTTTCGAAAGTTTTCCATAGCCCAGTGAAATTTTCCTTTTCTTAAGTATGTGTCGAAACATTTTATGAACTAAGCGTGGGTATAAAGTTTAATGACCGTCCATATAAGCTCAATATAAACTAACGCAAAAGAAAATTTTCGTACGATTCCCAAAAATAGTAAGAATGAACTACTGTATAATTAAAATGACCATGATTTGGCGCCAATGATTTCTTTCTTTATTTTTAGTTAATTTTTTCTTCTATGAGAAGGTGTAATTTCGTGAGTTGTAGTTAAAAAGTACATTAGGCCATTAAATTTTTCTGGTTTTAACAACCCTTTGTATAAATCTCAAAATGTGGAATATAATTTAGTTCAATTTGCGAACGGCGTAGTTAAGTTTTGTTATAACACAATTTTCTTATTTTCTGTGTGTCTTTATCCAACTCTAAAATAATAAACATATTGCCTACTTTTAGGATGTGCTTGATTTATCTGTATCGTTTATCTAAAATTACACATATATTAAGCGGGATTTTGTAAATGTGCTTAGCTAATTATTTTCTCCTTTCCTAATTTCCGCTTTGTTGTTTTTGTCCTTCTCTTTTGTTTTCTCAAAACAAATAAACTTATTTATAAGATATCTCTTAACTAGACTTCTCAAAAACAACAAACAAAATTGGAAGAAAACAACAAAATCCTCTTAACACAGATAAGTAGATCTTAAAGGATACGTTTCGTTTTTTTTTTTGGAAGACGAAAAAAAGTTCAAATTTCAATTTCATGTGCTAGATTGAACGTTCTTACATGCTTCAAGCTACAAAAAAAAAATGTTCACAAATGCGGATGATACAGCTGAAAAATATGCAACACAAGACCATAACTAAGATGCCAATACTGATGATGATGATGATGATGATGATGCTTATCTTCTACTTATAAATATAAGCAAAAGAAAACAAAACTCGGAAAAAGGAAGTATCTATTTGATTGACTAACTCTGTGTGAGAATGAAAGAAATTCTTGTCATACTATGTGCGAAGGAGGATGAGTAACTGAAATTTTGTGTAGGTAAAATGTTCTCGTTTTTTCCTCCTTCTTCACTTTGCTGTTATGGGACATGCTCCAGTAAAGTGAATAAAATAAATTCCTTCATTTTTTGGGGGATTTATAAAAAAAAATAAGACTAGAGTCGACAAGCATATAAATGAAATGTGAAAAATAGCTGAAGAAAGTATTATGTTTTTTTTTCTTAGCTTAAGACGGAAACACCTGTTAATATTTGACACATTTTCTTTTGCTATGATCTTAATTTAGTTTGTGGAAAAAAATGCAATACTTTAACGTGAAATAATATGGCTTTGTTAAATATATAGAGTGCCTAAAAGTAGGCAATGAATTTTTTTGGAGGTATGCCAAATGTTTTAAGGTAGCTGTTTTTTTTTTTTCAAAACAGAATTAACGACAATCCTAGCCACGCGAGGGCGTAAAATCGTTTTGTGAAAAATATATATAATAAAAAATATAATTAAGAAAATAAAAAAATTGTTTGGATTAATTTTTTCTTGCATACATATGTGATAATAGAATTTTCATACTTATAAATTGATATGTGATTGTTTTATTCATTATAAAATGCTCCCAAGAAAGAAATCCATTCGTTATGTGACTCAAATTAGGTTACTTGTCATTATTATGTATAAGTCTTATTACTTTATAAGAATTTTCAAAATATGTAGTATAATCTTAGGAGCACAATTAAGTACATCTAAGAATTTTTGTAATTTTTATATTGTTTTCAATAAACATAAATTAATTTTAGGATTTCTCCGTAGGAAAAAACTAATCCACACTACAAAGAAAATAATATCGACAAAATATTTCCAATTTAAATTTTACTTAAAAATATTAAATAGATCAATTAATTTATGGTTGAAGTCAAAAAAAATTTTTTTCTATGTAGTTAAATTTATCACAAAAATTCACAGAAAAAAAGATTCTTTTTCTTTATTCATGACATTAATTGATCCAATTAATTTTCAAACAGAATTTTGTTTCTTCAATTACGATACGAATTGATCTAATTAAAATTTCAATTTTAATTATAGAAAGGGTAGAATTTATCACCATCGCCAATAAAATACCAGTTGATATTTGCAATGATTTTAATTTTACTTGTGGAAAAACAATTATTTTTCGTGAAGTAATGACTTTGCTAAATGGAGTTCACCTAAAAGTATGCTATATATTTTTTAGAGGTATGCCAAATGTTTTAGTACTTAAGTATGCTCCCAAAATTATACTACATATTTTGGAAATTCTTATAATAGAATAAGCATAACCAATGGAATTGCGCAAATAAAAATAGATTTCTTCCTTGGTAGCATTTTATAATGCATGAAACAATCAAATATCAATTTATAAGAGGGATCTGTATGAAAGTGCTATTATGGAACATGTATGCAAGAAAAATTTAATCCAAACAAATTTTTAATAATTCCTTATAAAAAAAACAACATCTACGAAAAGAAAACAAAACGATTTAAAGCCCTCGCGGGGCTTTGGTTGTCTTAAAAAAACAATTCGTACAAATAGCCTTCCTAAACATTTGGCATACCTCTAAAAAATATATAGCATACTTTTAGGTGAACTCCATTTTAGCAAAGTCATATTACTTCACGAAAAATAATTGTTTTTCCACAAGTAAAATTAAAATCATTGCAAATATCAACTGGTATTTTAATTGGCGATGGTGATAAATTCTACCCTTTCTATAATTAAAATTGAAATTTTAATTAGATCAATTCGTATCGTAATTGAAGAAACAAAATTCTGTTGAAAATTAATTGGATCAATTAATGTCATGAATAAAGAAAAAGAATCTTTTTTTCTGTGAATTTTGTGATAAATTTAACTACATAGAAAAAAATTTTTTTTGACTTCAACCATAAAATTAATTGATCTATTTAATATTTTTAAGTAAAATTTAAATTGGAAATATTTTGTCGATATTATTTTCTTTGTAGTGTGGATTAGTTTTTTCCTACGGAGAAATCCTAAAATTAATTTATGTTTATTGAAAACAATATAAAAATTACAAATATTCTTAGATGTACTTAATTGTGCTCCTAAGATTATACTACATATTTTGAAAATTCTTATAAAGTAATAAGACTTATACATAATAATGACAAGTAACCTAATTTGAGTCACATAACGAATGGATTTCTTCTTGCGGAGCATTTTATAATGAATAAAACAATCACATATCAATTTATAAGTATGAAAATTCTATTATCACATATGTATGCAAGAAAAAATTAATCCAAACAATTTTTTTATTTTCTTAATTATATTTTATTATATATATTTTTCTACCAAAACGATTTTACGCCCTCGGGTGGCTAGGATTGGCGTTAATCTTTTTTTGAAAAAAAAAACAGCTACCTTAAACATTTGGCATACCTCCAAAAAAATCATTGCCTACTTTTAGGCACTCTATATATTAACAAAGCCATATTATTTCACGTTAAAGTATTGCATTTTTTTTCCACAAACTAAATTAAGATCATAGCAAAAGAAAAATGTGTCAAATATTAACAGGTGTTTCCGTCTTAAGCTAAGAAAAAAAAACATAATACTTTCTTCAGCTATTTTTCACATTTCATTTATATGCTTGTCGACTCTAGTCTTATTTTTTTTTATAAATCCCCCAAAAAATGAAGGAATTTATTTTATTCACTTTACGGGAGCATGCCCCACAACAGCAGAGTGAAGAAGGAGGAAAAAACGAGAACATTTTACCTACACAAAATTTCAGTTACTCATCCTCCTTCGCACATATCGCAAATAGTATGACAAGAATTTCTTTCATTCTCACACAAGAGTAGTCAATCAAATAGATACTTCCTTTTTCGAGTTTTTTTTTTCTTTTGCTTATATTTATAAGTTAGAGATAAGCATCATCATCATCATCATTCATCAGTATTGGCATCTTAGTTATGGTCTTGTGTTGCATATTTTTCAGCTGTATCATCCGCATTTGTGAACATTTTTTTTTTGTAGCTTGAAGCATGTAAGGAACGTTCAATCTAGCACATGAAATTGAAATTTTGAACTTTTTTTCGTCTTTCCAAAAAAACGAAACGTATCCTTTAAGATCTACTTATCTGTGTTATAGAGGATTTTGTTGTTTTCTTCCAATTTTGTTTGTTGTTTTGAGAAGTCTAGTTAAGAGATATCTTATTAAATAAGTTTATTTGTTTTGAGAAAAAAAAGAGAAGGACAAAAACAACAAAGCGGAATTAGGAAAGGAAGAAAATAATTAGCTAAAGCACATTTACAAAATCCCGCTTAATATATGTGTAATTTTAGATAAACGATACAGATAAATCAAGCACATCCTAAAAGTAGGCAATATGTTTATTATTTTAGAGTTGGATAAAGACACACAGAAAATAAGAAAATTGTGTTATAACAAAACTTAACTACGCCGTTCGCAAATTGAACTAAATTATATTCCACATTTTGAGATTTATACAAAGGGTTGTTAAAACCAGAAAAATTTAATGGCCTAATGTACTTTTTAACTACAACTCACGAAATTACACCTTCTCATAGAAGAAAAAATTAACTAAAAATAAAGAAAGAAATCATTAGGCGCCAAATCATGTCATTTTAATTATACAGTAGTTCATTCTTACTATTTTTGGGGAATCGTACGAAAATTTTCTTTTGCGTTAGTTTATATTGAGCTATATGGACGGTCATTAAACTTTTATACCCCACTTAGTTCATAAAATGTTTCGACACATACTTAAGAAAAGGAAAATTTCATTGGGCTATGGCAAAACTCTTTCGAAAAAATAATAAAATTTAACTACTGACAAATAATTTTTTTCCAATAAAAATAAGTAAAATTTAGCGTTGGTTTAATTACGGAAAACTTTTTTCGGTGCATATGGGATAGCCTATATCTGGTCTATGACTTTTATAAATTATAAAAGAAAATTACCACTATTGTAATAAAGACAAATCATTTTTTTTTTTCATTTATGAAGCTGATCTTCCTGAAAATTGTGCCTTTCAAAATCTGCGTAAAAAACTTTGCATTGCCATTGAATATTTTTTTACAAAATGATACGAAAAGTATCTTGGGCAAAATAGCGGAGACCTTATTTTGAGAAAAAAGTGGAAGTCTTTCCCTGCTTAATATAATTTTTGATAAAAGTTTCAGGTTAATAAGGAACACCCTACAAGGTAGCAACATGTTTTTATGAAGGACATAGAATTCTACCAACCACCGGTTAGCAAAAAAAAAAATGTGGCCAAAACTTTTGTTATATACAATAAAATTGTGACAAAATTTTCTACAGAAATAAAATTTTGGACAAAATTTTCATATAGAAATAAATTTTTTGACAAAATTTTCTATAGAAACAAAATGTTCATAACAATTGTCTATTAGAAATAAAATTTCAACAAAATTTTCTATAGAAATAAAAATTTTGACAAAATTTTTTAGAAAGTGAACAAATTTTTTATAGAAATGAAAATTTGACACAATTTTCTATAGAAATAAAATTTTGGAAAATTTCTATAGAAATTAAAACTTCTTGACAAAACTTTCCTATTAGAATAAATTTTGACAAGCATTTTCCTATAGAAAAATAAAATTATAAAAAATTTTTACAAATTTTCTATACGAAAAAAAATTTCACAAATTTTTCTATTAAGGAAATAAATTTTGACAACCATTTCCTTATAGAAAAATAAAATTTAACAAAATTTTTACAAAATTTTCTATAGAAAAAAAATTTGCACAAATTTTTTCTATTAGAATAAAATTTAAACATTAAATTTTTCGCCGAAAAAATTATAAAAATAAAATTTCGATTATCAATAGAAAAAAATCGTTGACAAAAAATTTTCGATAGAAATAGAAGCTTTGATAAAATCTTTCCAATCTAGAAATAAAATCTTTTCTTGACAAAATTTTCCCTATAGAAATAAAATTTTTGTCATACTATCTTTCTGTAGAAATTTGCACACCAAATTTATAGGAACATAAAACTTTCCCTGATAAAAATAAAATTTGACAAACATTTTCTATAGAAAAAAAATTTATAACAAATTTGTTCTACAAAAAAAAAATTTTGCACAAATTTTCTATAGTAAATATAATTTGAAAAAATTTCTTTTTTTCCCTATAGAAATAAAATTTTAACAAAATCTTCTATAGAAATAAAATTTTAGACACAAAAATTTACCTCACCTCACACCTCCACTCCGCTCTCACAAATTCTCTCCTATACGAAAAATAACATTCTGAGGAAAAAAAAAAATAAAAATAAAATTTTCGACAAAAATCTCTCACAAATTCTCCCTCACTAGTAAAAGACAAATTTGACAATAAAATTATCAAATATAAAATTTCGGTTTTCAATAGATAAAATGTTGACAAAATTTTCGATAGAAATAGAACTATATACTTTAACAATTTGCAATAGAAATAAAAATTTTTCGACCAAAATGTTCTATACAAATCATAAAATTTTCGTCACCACATTTTCTATAGAAATTTTTGACAAAAATCTTCTATAGAAATTAAAATTTTTTGTCAAAATTTTCTAAACGAAATTCAGATTCTTGACAAAAATAGTTTTATAGAAATAACCAATCTTTGACAAAATTTCTATGCAGAAATAAATTTTTGATCAAAATTTTTTTATAGAAATAAAATTTTTGTACAAAATTTTCTATTAAAAAATCCAATTTTGCAAAATTTTTCCTAATAGAAATAAAACCTTTGACAAATATTTTCTATAGCACAATAAAATTCTCGACACATACATTTTCTATAAGGAAAAAAATTAACAAAATTTCTATAAGGAAAACACACAGTTTCGACGCAAATTCTTTCTATATGTAATAAAATAAAGAATAAAACAATCTCTAGGCAGAACAAAATTTTGTGACAAAAATCTTCTAAATTAGAAATCAAATTTTGCAGAACATTTTTAACAAAATTTCCGTATAGAAATAAAATTTGAAAAAATTATCTATTAGAAAAAAAACTTTAAGCAAAATTTTCTATAGAAATAAAATTTTGACAAAATACTATAGAAATAAAATGTTGAGAAAAAATTATAAAATAAAATTTCGACAACAATTGTCTCACAAATTTTGCTATAGAAATACAAATTTGAAAAAAAATATCAAAATAAAATTTCGGTTTTCAATTAGAAATAAATGTGACAAAATTTTTCCGTATAGAAATAGACACTTTTGCTAAAATTTTCAATAGAAATAAAATTTTTGACAAAAATTTTCTATAGCAAATAAAATTTGTAACACATTTTCTATAGAAATTTTGACGCAAAATTTTGTATAGAAATAAAATTTGTCAAAATTTTCTAACGAAATTAGATTTTTTGACAAAATATTTTATTAGAAATAAAATTTTGACAAAATTTTTGTGTAATAGAAATTAAATTTTTACACAATTTTTTTTATAGAAATAAAAATTTTGACAAATTTTCTATAACATAATTTTGCAAAATTTTCTATAGAAATAAAACTTGACAAAATTTTTCTATAGAAATAAAATTTTTGACAACATTTCTATTTAAAAAAAAAAAATTACAAAATTTTCTTAATAAAAAACAAATTTTGACAAATTTTTTATAGTAATAAAATAAAATGTAAAAATTTCTATAGAAATAAATTTTTAACAAAAATCTTTCTATAGAAATAAATTTTGAACCTGAAAATTTTTACAAAATTTTCGTTATAGAGACAATAAAATTTTGTAAAAAATTAATCTATAGCAAAAAACTTCTAAAAAAATTTTTCTATAGAAATAAAATATTGACAAAAATTTACTAGAAATAAAATGTGACAAATTTTCTTATAGAAATAAAATTTGAGAAATAAAAAATTTATAAAAATAAAATTTCGCACAAAATTGTCTTCACAAAATTTTCTATAGAAATACAAAATTTGAAAGAAAATATCAAATAAAATTTCGGTTTCAATAGAAGAAATAAAATGTTGACAAAAAATTTTCGATGAGAAATAAACTTTGCTAAAATTTTTCAATAGAAATAAAGATTTTGACAAAATTTTTATACAAATAAAATTTTTGTCAACATTTTCTATAGAATATTTTTGAAAAAATTTTCTATAGAATAAAATTTTGTTCAAAAATTTTCTAACGAAATTAGATTGACAAAATTTTTATAAAATTAAAATTTTGACAAAATTTTTCTATAAAATAAAATTTTGACAAAATTTTATAAGAAATAAAACTTTAACAAAATTTTCAAGAGAAAACCTTTCTGACAGAAGCTTAAATTTTCAGAAAGTGTAGAAAAAAATTGTTTTACAAAATTTTCTATAGAAATTAAAATGCTGTTAGATCAAAATTTTTCCATAATTTTTTTTTATATTTTACAAATTTTTATAATATTTTTTTATTTTGTCAAAATTTTCTATTAGAAATTTCAAAATTTTAACATTAATTTCTATAGAAATAAAATTTGACAAAATTTTCTAGCAGAAATAAATTTTCCGAGACAATTTTCTAGAGAAAAAATTTACAAAATTTTCTATAGAAATCAAATTTTAACAAAAATTTTATATAGAAAATAAAATATTAACAAAATTTCTTAAGAAAAAAATTGGAAAATTTTTCTATTGAAATAAAATTTCGAAAAAAATTTTCTATAGACTAAAATTTTGAATAAATTTTCATATAGAAATAAATTTTCGACAAAATTTTCTATAGAACTAAAAATTTGACAAAATTTTTCTATTAGAAATAGAAGGATAAATTCTGTATCACAAAATTTTCTATAGAAATAACATTTTTGTACAAAATTTTATATAGAAAATGAAATGAAAAATTTAAAAATTTAAAATGGTTAAACAAAGTTTCTATAGGAATACAAGAGTCGACAATATTGTGATATTTTTAGAATTGACAAATTTTTCTATAGAATCAAATTTTAACAAAATTATTTTTATAGAAATAAAATTTAAAGCAAACATTTCTATCGAATCAAATACTTTAACAAATTTTCTATATGAATTTAAAATTTTTACAAAATTTTTCTATTAGAAATAAAAATTTTTACAAAATTTTTTCTATAGAATCAATTAACCACCAATAAAATTGGACAAGGAGAAACAAAAAATTCCTGGCTATCACTAAGGCCTTGACAATTGAGGACAAAATTCTTCTAATACTATCAAAAATCAAAGTCTAATGAAAAAATTTTATATTAGAAATACAATTTTTAACAACAATTTCTTTCTCATTTTTCGTTACGCTTTTTTTTTGTTGGCCTCTTTTGGCTAAAAATTTGTTCGCAATTTTGGTAGATTTTCGAGTGTCAACCGTGATGGCAAGTACAATTTTTTATTAATACATTTGCATACTCGGGCATTACATATTTTATATATTGGTCCATCTCCTGAATCCAATAAGTGCCACCTGGTTAGTTCACTCGACATTAGCTATTTCTCTTTTGATTTGGTTAATTTAATTTTATTTTTGTATGAAACTAAAAAGTGGACATAAAAATACCCAAATATTTTCATAATAATTATAAATTTTTGATTAACTTTGTCTCGTAATAGAATTTTAAAATAATACTTTTCTGGAAGTATGCAATGTTTCGTTTATTTTGAAAAATGTTTTCCTTTGTAGGACTTTCTAAATTTACCAGAAATTTTAATATGGTTCCTATAAATATACATAATTAAATTATCATATAAAATGAAACTTAGCCAGAAGTATTCAACACTCTCCCACAGAAAT
>PGFW01047026.1:25119-37220 GCA_003123925.1 Haematobia irritans | reverse complement strand
AGGGAAAGAGAGAAGATCCTCGAAGCAGGCCGGATTTTTATCTGAAAAATGGAAATCAGGAAGTATTTGAAGTTCGCTACATAGGAGTAAGCGAATGCTGTGTGTCTATCGGTACCAGATTTTTGGTAATAGGCCTCCATATAGAAGCATCTGCCCGAACTTATAGCGTCGTGCTTCTATACTCCGCATTTTTATGCAGCTTTTGTTTAAAGATTGGAAAATTTATATATATTAATAGATCAAAAATATGGATTGGCATATTGATGGCACCTAAATATGAAAAGAATTGACGTTCGCACAATCGTGAACGGACGGCAACAAAATGAAAGGGAATACGGTTTACAAAAGAATGCAAAACGGAATGTTCAGCTGGAGTTTCGTCCAGTGCGGGTTCACGGATTTCCAATCGACCGGCATTCGTTTTTCTGTTGGTTATGAAATGCTTAAAATAATCGTTAGACATTGTTAATGGCAACTCTGCCAGACCCGGTGGTGGCAATGTGCTTACGGGCGATTTCGATTGGGAAAAAAGGTGCAAGCATTCTCGTAATTGATGTGTCACATACGAAGGACAGTGTCATAAATTTTGGATTCATTGTATCCCTCAATAATGTTATGCATGTAATAATAACTTTGGAAAATGACACTATCATTTGGGCCGAACAAAATACGCATGAGGGGAAAAAGTGAGTGTACAACCAGGCAACATATTTTTTATCGAAAACAGGAAATACGCCATAAGGCGATCTGTTGGTGCAGACAACACAGGTTCGAGCTTACGGTAGCGGCAGCATCTTTTTTTTTAATTTTTGTTCATAAATTACGCAAATTACGTTTTTTCAGATCATGTAACGCTGGTTGTTGTTGACTACGCAAATGGTGGTCATGATTTAATGTTTTCAGATTGATTCCCATATGTTAAACAGTTTTTGAGAAACATATGTGTTGATTCACTTTCATGAAGCGGATTCGTTTTTTTGAAATTACAGCCGTGTCATCGATTTTTGTTAGTGGGTGATGCAATGTTTTCGGTATAACCCCGCATAGAGTGCGATGCTTTGGGCTTATAGACACCGCTCAATTTTATCCTGACTTACTTGCAATTGAAATCCAGAGGAAATTTAGATCGCGTTTGATTGTGCCATCCTTCCATAATTCGGTAGATTCAGCTTATATCCAGATCAAGGAACTCTGGCGACTAGAATGGGATGCGTCCTGGAAAGCGAAAACGTGTGGCCATTTTTGCCAGATGTGAACACGCCATCTAACCCCTGACATCGTTCAGGATAGGAAGGAATTGAGGCGGCTGCACTTGATGATCTTAGTTGGCGCACAAACTTTCTAGTCTTGCCCTTGCAGGTCTTCTTTTAACAACCCAGGGGAGAGACCGGGTTGACAACATGGAGTTGTGTCTACGTGAAAATGTTGGAATGTAGAGCTTGAACACCATGTTTTCACTCACACGCAGTGAAAATTCCACTGCAATGTGGCGCCCGCACGAGATTATTAATTACCCAACATCTTGGTTCTCCGATAAAGGACGAGTTTTCATGTTTTCGAAGCAGTTTGGCAGGACGGGCGTACAAACGCCAACAACGATCGTACTCTAAATAGCACGGAAATATATCGGAATCCATGTTGCTGATTGGACAGCTGGAAGTTCCTCGACAAAGGCTGGATGAGGAGGAATAGAGGATCAAAGGTTTTGACTACGGGCGAGAGCGATATGAGATCGGGTCTGTACGAATCACAACATGCTCAATGTCTTTACCTTGTCTTTAGTAGTGGAATTACTACACGACATCGGGGGTGTAATGATCGAGCCAAGAATCAAATTGATGATTCTGGTCATGTATTCAACCCCAGTATTCCTAGATGCTCCAACATTAAGCTAGAAACTCCATCGGGTCTAAGCGCCTGGGTTGCGTTTTGCTGTGTTGATCACATTGTTTAACTTCGGAAATAGGTAAATTGAGGTGTTTGATCCCTGGCTGCAGAAACCACGAATGCTAAAGGGTGATACGGTCAAAATTTGGTAAAAGGGAAAAACGCGTGTAAATCGGTGAAATCCGTTTATTTTAAAAAATCAAACTTAAATTTAACTTTTTCAAGTTCAATTAGTATAAAATTCAGGAAAAAATATTGCAGTTAGCGCCTTTTCGTCTATTCCAAAGTCCGAATTGCCGGGCTCTCACGCTTGACACCTGCCATCAGATTTGTACACGCCACCTTGTCCACCTTGCTTCGGCCGCAGAAAGCCAGTTTCCTTGACTGCTGGCTCGTCCTGAGCAGTTTTTTTGGTCTTCTTTTGACAATACGCCAAGTATTTCTCAATTGGGCGGAGCTCTGGCGTGGGTTGGGAGGGTTCTTTGTCCCGTTGGACCAACCATGCACGTTTGTCTGGGCGGGTACACTCCATGGGCCTTTTTACCGTAATGGCAAGATGGCCAAATCCGGCCAACAGTCACGGAAACAACCGTGTTTTCTTCAGGACAAGGCAGCAGACGTTTTATTAAAAGCACTCTTTCAGCGTAAATTTCTTGTTTGACAGTCCCCGGGGCTAATGAAAAATGCCTGCTTTTCAAGGGCCACAGGTACAGTGGCTTTGCCGAACGCAGATATTTCTTTGCGAACTTTGACAGTTTTTATGTGCTGAAATATCTGGCTACCTTTTCCCCTTCCTTTTGCCGTAATAAAAACTCTGTCCGGAAGCTGCTTGTAGTCGGCTTGACGGTAGGTTTCGTCGTCCATTACAACGCAGTCAAAACATTCGTCAGGCATCGTCGTGTACAGCCTCCGGATCGCGCTTTGGCGTCGTATTTTTGTTTTACTCATCGCGAATTTGGAAGTCACGTACCTTGCTGTCAAGTCGATATTTGCGGCTCGTTTTTTGGCTACGATGCACGGTGTAGTAGGACATACACCCAGCTTATTTTGCGGCATCTCGGGAGACTGAGGTTAGGGTTTCGCTTGAAAACTATCGGGAAACTCTCCTTTGTCGTCCACAAGCGGCTTCCGGGTTTTTCGTTTCCCTCCCGATCCAGAACTTCGCTGGCGTCGACAAACGTTCCCGACAAACACTTTAATTACATTGTAACGGTATTTGGCAACTTTTAGCGATTTTGCAGCTATTGCGTGCGAGTAGCTCGATTTTCCAGATGCGTGAGCAAAATTTGATACGCTGCTCTTCTTGCTTGGACGGCATTTTGACAACTTGAAGAGTGAATTTTCCAAATCAAAAATAGGAAGCAACATTCTAACAACACTTCCAAATGAGGGGTTTTTTTAAATGCAAAATTGAAAGAAATACGTCAAGTTTATATTGACCAAATTTTTATAACCGTCACCCCTTTACTTCCTTTTCGCCACTCTTGAGTTCTCAACAAACTGTCCCAAGTTTGAAAACAACCTTCATGCTTTCTTGTGAATCAGTTACCCCTGCGTCGCCAAAGGCGAATGAGATCTCATCATCTGTTATATGCTGGGGTTTCGAAATGGCTCCTTAATTTTTAAAGCCACAGCTGTGCCTAGCCTGGGTACGTTGCTGTCCAGTGGCTCCTAACTTTTTGTTTTCTGCATTTGTCCTCGTACGACATTATTTTATGCGTTTTACAGACTATCTAGTTATTCGGACGAACAAGTGCTCTGCGTCAAACATTATCCCATATATTGTGCACTATTATAAGTCCGAAAGGCATAATCGATACTGCCTGCATGTTTTATGGATCGAATAACAGAACATTTACCGATTATTTAGTCATCGCCGACCAAGTCGTATCTGAATCCGACACATCCCTGTAAGATTCTTTATATAACACACGACATTCCGTCCGCAATAACTGATAGTCTGTAAAACGCATTAACGACACGCACGCAGCGTAACATCACACTCGTCTGCGTGTCTCCGCAGCTTCTACTGAAATTTGGGCCTCACTGGGAAATTCGACCCAGCGGGTAATGATAAAGGGCGAGCGGAAACCTGCTGGAGTTGTGTGATGTCGAGAACATTCTCTGGACAACATGCCTTATGCTGAGTACGTTGGCTATCAGTGCTAACTAAAACTTGTTTTCGCATTTGTCCACGCCACTATTTGAACGAACACGCACGACAGCGTACATACACTCGTCTGCGTGTCTCCGCTGCTCTCTGCTGGAAAATTTGAGCCTCACCTGGTAAATTCGACCAGCGGTTATAGGAAGCGAGCGGCTCTGAGTTGGTGATGTCCGCCGGAACATCCTTCTGGACAACATGAACGTAGGAGCCACCTTGGAAACCGATGTTTGATCCTAGCGAGGAGTCTACCTTTTCTGTCTCCGCGTAACGTACGGTAGAAAATCAGCAGAATTAGATTCAAATCAAAGGAAATACGTATTTTATTTTATCTGAAATTTCCTTGTACGCTTAGACCGCAAAAGCTAAAGCATTCTCTTAATGATCAGAGACAAAACTGGTTCTCTTAACATATCCAAAAATCTGATGTATATTTATATGTTAAATTTATTATCTTTATAAACTTCTTTTATTATTGCAAGCCTTGATAAACCAAAGTAACCTCATGTTCATGGTCTTCTGCAAACAGATAATTTTCAAAACATTTTAATTCCATGTTTTTTCCCCTCAGAGCGTTCATCAATCTAAATTTGTTCAGATGACTTTTTTGTTCCTTAACTGGAGAGGTTTAACGCTTATGGTGTTGGCTGGCTGCGCTTGCTGAACTGACTAAAGTGAGCTTTGTTGGTTGCAGATGTTGATATTCCTTGACTCTGGTAAGGTTGTGTAACAGCGTTTAAATAAAAACGGAGGTGCGGTCGTCTCAACTGTAAATACTACATAATGACCCATAATATAGATACAAAAGATTTGAAAAAACAGTATAAATATGTATGAACGGCGTGCCTGTGGGATGGAATGTGCCTCCATCAAGAAGCTTATTGAGGTTGGTTGGCTGGTCTGTGATATGCATGTATGCCACCAGCAAGGTACAAATATAGGCAGCTAAGGATATTAACCGTATGGAAGAGAGAGATCAGAAACAGTCATGGCCCAGTTCTGATGTTTCCTTATTATTGTCATTCTAAGGCGTTAAGTAGGCCGGTTGTTGCCCAATTGATGGGTTAGTTTTAAAGAAAATGTTTTTGTTTTCGTTTTTGTTTTTGTATACGGAATTTAAAGATTCTCGTAAAAAAGCGTAATATGAATAAAAGATTTCTTTTTTTCTTTTGGCTTTCTGATATTCTTGAAAGGCATTTGGGATGATAATGTGAACTACATCCTGATATGTTTCTTAATGCAATAAGTAATTTTTCAATGCCAAATGCATCATAGTTTTGTTGGCTTTCAGTGTTTTTTGATTTGTTGTTTTTTTATGGACGTGGGGCAAAGTCTAAAGGTATAACTGCTGCCTAGGGCAGCGCGTTGTTTATTTCATAGCTCTGATATATGCTTAATTATCATTTTACCATTGACCTTTCATTTCATTGAACTTCTTTTGTAAGACCTCTGCTCACCCTTTAAAATTCGCACTACTTTTCCTTTGCTCCCTCATCGACGTTTCACCCTCATCATCCCACAAAGTTATGTGCTTTTGTTCATTATTTGATATTTTCATTTGAAAACAAGAGAGAGTCGTTTATAACGGTAACACAGTTTAACGCAAAAGGGTTCAGAAGTCCGTAGTTTTGGATTTTCTGCAGCACGCAAGCGTTTAAAGGGGTTGGCACATTGGAATTGGTTGTTTTTTATTGACAGTGATCGGTTGGTTAATTTATTTGTAATATTGTTGAAGGATAAAATCATTGGCAAGACAATTTTGTTAGAAACAAATGTCAAAAAACCCAAAAATCGGCCGATCATATCCGAAAATTCCAAGGACCAAATATTGGAGGGTAATGTTGTATAAATTTGGTTACGGTAATAGTATTTCGTCTTCCGCAATGTGACTACGCAGGAGGTGTTTAAAGAAAAGTTTTCAGGCGATGGACTTATTATATAATCTTCTAAAATATATAAATAAATTCGCGGTTTCCTTCCGACGCTTTTTAACTCGGCAGACGCAATGAACCGAATTTCCACCCACCAGATTTTGTCATTCGTTGGAAAGATCTCGGGCTCTGTGAGGATTTTGTTAGCAAAGAAGAAACTGTTTCAACGGACAAAAGCGGGAAAATCTTTTTTATATTACAGTGAACATTAACAAAACTTTATAATTTGAATTCATCGCAGTTGCTTTTGTTTCAATCCAACTCTTATTCCCCCTTTCCTCACCCGCATCGCACAAAATGTCTCTCCACGGCGAGAACGTACGCACCCCGCGCTCCAATCATGTGTTGGCAACAACTCAGCTTACCCCGCCGCCCACCCGGCGTCATTCTTTTTCGATAGTCTCTGGTTGCGGAAAACATTGGCCCGAACCTTGATTTCCAAAATTTCCGGGCCCCAGACGTTCTCAGATTTTTTTGGTTGAAATTTACAATGGAGGTAGAAGGGGTGATGTCGAGGCAAAGACCGCTACTCTTAATTTTCGATATTGAATCAGCGGAAAGTAGTCCACACGCTTTTATAGAGATGTTTGTTTAAGGTACAAGTAATAAAAAAAAAAACAAAATTCCTCTTGATTTACCTTGAGATTTACAGAGAACTACGAACGCTGAGGCTTATGAATTTATTATGGAGTACCTGATTTTTTTATTATTTGGACGAAAAAGGAGACCTCTGCCCTGACCCGACTTTTTGAAATTGGATAAAATTATACGATTTGCTTGAAATTCTCGAGCGCGCAACGCGTTCAAACGGGGCCTCTAGCAGCGTCCTAGGCAAAGATATTTGGTCAGGGAGAAGGGGCCCTCCCCTTCTGTTCCGATTTTTTACAAGTCAATGAAACCAACTAAAATTCTGTTCCTTACTTGACTTAGTAGACTTTGCCGGAGAACTTGGGGCGAGATTATTTACTAACTGAGGTATAAGGTGATTTTTTAAGTACTTTGGTCGGGAAAAAATAAAAGGGCAAACCAGGACGATCTCATTTTCTCCTCAAGTACATTACCGTGAAACAATTAAAACTTTTCCAATTAACTCGAAGGAAAAAGGGACCTCCCCTTGCCCCACTAACTATTTAAAAATTGGGACTGTATAATTTGCTCGAGATTTTGCTGGGACGACGATCCCTTCCCAATATAACCCACTAATAGTCATTTTTCGATATTGGGCACGAGGAGCAGCGAATCACGGCCCCTCTAGCAAACACACCGCACGAACCCAAAACTAGAATTCCAAGTTTACTTGAAATTTAACAAAGCCGTAGGGAAGTTATATGAATCAATAGGTGTAACTCTGATTTTTTTTTATTTGGACGGGAGACCTTCTCCCCCCCCCCTTGCGGCCAAACTAATTAAAACTTGCAAGGAAAGTGCGACCATTACAAAAAATAAGAGCAAAATCTAAACATTCTCACGATTTACTCTCAAACTTGGCAGAAGATAATATAAATTTAAACCGGTACACTGATTTTTTCGATGTCCTAGGTTGGGGAAGAGGAATTGTGAAGCTTGGGTAGGTTTTGAATGCATTAGGGTACGCTGAATTACGATATCTGGTCAGGGGGGAACGAACGGAAGGGGGCGTTACCTTCCCCTTTTTAAAAATAGAAAAGTACAGTATTCGTCGATAAATGGGAACTCGGATACTTATTTTTTACTGATTTTCCAACAGCTTCTGTCAGACTTGGTTTGTCAAGTAAAAAAAAAAATTTACATGAAATTGAAGAGGCAACGATAGGAGTGCTTCATTTGCTGGTATATGTTCCTGGGAAGGTATGTTCTCCGTGCACTCAAATAATCAATTAATTGATGTCAATACAATTAAATTATGTTTAAAATTGAGCTAACAACGGTAACATAAATTTGTAAAATCAATTACGATTTTAGTCACTTTAGCAACGCAATTTTGTTTAATATCAAGCAAACGCATTTTGTTACATATCAACAAAAAACAATTTTGTTGAACTTAAAAATTTTCTGTAACACACAAAAAATTTTTTGCTCTGATTCATCACTCAAATTAATTGATGCGCAATTAATTTTTTAATTGAAATGTCTTCAATCACGGAAATGATAGTATCATCACAGTTTTAATTGGGCATAGAAAAAAATTCTTCTATTAAAAAATTAATTAATTTTTTTTTCAGCAAAATTCAATAAATTTTAATTGAGATTCAATTAAAATTCTAATTGAATGTTGATTTGGCAAAACGCCAATTAATTTATTATTAAAAAGGGTAACTATTTTTTAATTACTTAGTTAGATTGCTTATGAGTTTTTTTATTTGGAATTACAAATGATTGTTTGAAATACATTTATTAATTAAAAATGTTAAAAAAAATCAGACACTTTTTTTTAACTGAATTAGTCTTCCGAAGCATTGAAGATTAAAAAGTTAATTGTATCAATTAATTTTTTAATTAAAGCATTTTAAACATTTTCAATCATTGACTTAAATTAACTTAATGTTTCTATATGATTAAACAGATTTTGTTCTGTCGAATTTTTTTGAATGCATTCATTAACTTTTTTTGGAAATATTTTGGTGTTTTTTTGCTGTAAAATCTTTTTGTTCTCAAAATTATATTTTGGGTCTGTGTTTGCGCACAACATTAACAATATTAAATATGGTCAATTTTTTTAAAGTACTTTTTTACTTTTTCCGATTTAATGACAGTATTGTTTTAGGAAGAAGTTATACCCCTTAGACCAACCGGGTTTCCAAATTCACAAGAAATGTAGAAGATTGTCCACGATTTCAATACAGAACAATTAAAAAACAAAAAAATCTTTGTTGAAAGGAACACTCCACTAGCCGACGTTTCCTAAGCCGAATAAAACGTTTTGACGGGTCTGCATAACCGCCCTATTTCTGTTATAAGAGAAAACAGCAAGTAGTCCAGATTTTTTTTAACTGTACGGAACAACGATATGTGACAACATGGAGTGAATAAATCAGTACTATTCCAGTCTTTGTACCAGACTTCCTGACCCAGCTCTTTAAAAGAAGTTCAAAATCTTGTCGAATTTGTTTTCAGACGCGAGGATATCGTTGACTCAGTTAACGAAACTATACTTTCGAGAGTGCGCAGCGAAGCGGGCCGTGTTACGCTAGTTCAACCCCTGATATATTATATATTAGGGTTATGTATATCTGCGAGCCAGCCCATTATTTCAAACTCACTTTGACTATTCGGCTCCATTGAGATATATAACACAGTGATGAACTTCCTCTCTTATGATTGAAGTGTTGTCTGATTCCATGTTGAGCTCAATGACAAAGAACCTACTCCCATTTTTTATAGCCGAGTACGCATTGCGATTGCCACACTGGCGGTAAATCTTGCAAAACATTTTATTTTGTAACGAAAATTTTTGGTCAGAAATTTCATTTCTATCGAAAATTTTGTCAAAAATTTCATTTCTATGGAATTTTTTCAAAATTTGATTTCTATAGGAAATGTCGTCCAAAATTCATTTCTATAAAAATTTTTGTCCAAAATTCTCAATTCCTATAGGAAATTTTTGTTAAAATTTCTTCTATCAGAAAAATTTCTGTCAAATTTCTTTTTCTATACGCAGGAACATTTTTGTCAAACAATTTCAATTCTCGTATAGGACCAAAACTATACATATTTGTCAATAAATTTTATTTCTATTAGAAATTTTGTCAAATTGGTCGAAAACAGAAAATTTTTATTTTTGTCAACTTTTATTTCTAGCAAATTCACTTGTCAAAATTTCATCCTATCGCAATGTTGTCAAAAAACTTTCGTTTCTAATAGGAAATTTATGTCAAAATTTGTTTCTAGAAATTTTGTCAAATTTTCATTCCTTACAGAAAATGTCAAAATTTGTTTCTACAGGAAAATTTGTCAAAATTTCGTTTCTATAGACATTTTTCAAAAATTCAAAACGTCCATTTCTCTAGAAAATTTTTGTTAAAATTTCATTTTAATTAGAAAATTTTGCAAAAATTTATTTCTAAAGAAAATTTGTCAAAATTTCATTTCTATCGAAATTTCGTACCCAAATTCCATTTCTATATGGAAAATTTCCTCGCAAATTTCATTTGTATAGGAAAATTATTCCAAATTTAATTTATATAGCAAATTTTGTAAAAATTTCAATTCTTATAGGAAATTTTGTCAGAAATTTCAATTCATGAAATTGTCATTAATTAACGGAAAATTTTTCGAAAAATTTCATTTCTATTGCGAAAATTTGTGTCCAATTGTCAATACATGGGAAATTTTTCAATTAATTTGTCACATTTTGAAAATTTCAAACTAATAGGAATGTTTAAATTGTCAAACGATTTTTTTTAGCCAAATTTTATTTCAACAAATTTGTGATTTCTATAAAATTTTTGTCAAAATTTATTTCTAGAGAAAATTTTATTTCAAAATTTTTATTTCTTATAGAAAATATTGTTCAAAATTATTTTATAAATTTCAATTATTGTAGCAAAATTTTGTCAAAATTTATTTCTTTATAGAATAATTGTGCCAAATTTCTTTCTAGAATTTCGTCAGATTAATTTCTATAGAAATTCGCAAATTTATTTCTATGCAATTTGAATAATTTTCAATTAAGCGTATAAAATTTCATTTCTATAGAAAAATTTTTGTCAAAATGTTCTAACAACCTGAAAATTTTTGTCAAAATATTTCGAAACATTTTGGTACAAAATTTAAAATTTTGTCTAAAATTTCGTTTTCTATACGAAAATTTTTTTCTAACAATTTTCAGAAACTATTTCTATAGAAAAATTTTGTTCAAAATTTATTTCTATAAATTTTGTGAAATTAATTTCTGTCAAAATGTTAAAATTTTCATTTCCCTATAGAAAAAATGTTGTCAGAAATTGTCATTTCAATAAGAAAATATTTCGTCCAAAAATTTCATTTCTATATGGAAAATTCTTCCAAATTTCATTATCATGAAATTTTGTCCAATTGTCATTTATATAGAAAAATTTTGTCCAATAAATTTCAAGTTCATATATGGAAATTTGTCAAAATTTCATTCTATCGAAAATTTTGGTCACAATTTCAATTTCTATCAAAAAATTTTGTCTAAAGAAATTTCATTTGCTATCAAGAAAAATTTGGGCCAGAAATTTTTTTTATTTAATTTCTTAAAACGCTTAAGTTTCCATTTCTGTTTTACCTTAAGAAATGCGGGATGATAATTTGAATTTTCTTTTCGTTTAAAATTCCCTATGTAATAAAATGTGTGTTAATAAAACACAGGATATAATTTAATTACTTCCCTGCCATCTCATTAAACATATTCTAAAATAAAAATCTCAAATTTAGTTAGCAGTCATCGGCTCGTAGTTTTGCTTTCAGTAGTTTAATTATAGGCTAAAGTTATTAACCATAGTTTTCGCCGATTTTTTTTTTTTTGCTTTATTTCTAAGTTAGCGCGTCTTCTTGGTGAATGACTATTCATTAAATGGGTCATTTATCTTATTCACCAGTAGAAGTCATTAAAATCCATTTGCCAAATTTCCCTTTTTTTGTGGGGGAGGTAATTAACCAAAGCCACAAAACTATTCAAAGCTTCGAATACTTCAGACTAAATAGGGAAAAAATAAAAGAATTTGAAGTAAACCACAACTGGGCTTCAAGGCTTAACAAAATAGACTGAAAATCCTCCGTTAGCTAGTCATCTCCAGAGTTTTCCCTACGATCGCCCATTCGACTGACTTTTCGTCCATCTGTCCGTCCGTTTGTATGTATGTATGACTCTTACACAAATGTCAATGAAATTGATTTATGAATTGGCAATGAATCAGCATAAATATTTCATGCAACTTTGTGCTCAAATTCAAAATACTTAAGCAAATCCAAAGAGTTTCATTATTCTGGTTTCTGGAAAATGTACAGAGAAAAATTTGTTGGAAAAGGAAAAATACAAATATCGAAATTTATTTATTTAATAATTAAAATATAACTAAGTATATATAGGTGGTGGAAAAATAACTTTCATATTTCTAACTGCGACACGTAATAGTCATAGACTTCTCTTGAATGGTTAATGGAATAACCAATAATGG
>PGFW01047019.1:12488-26982 GCA_003123925.1 Haematobia irritans | reverse complement strand
CACCATTTCCCCAAAATTGAGTTCAAATCTAATTGCTTTTGTAAAAATTCTTAAATCTAGTTGTAAATTAATTACTATTTAAAACTAAAACCTATCATAAAATATGAATTTAAAATTAAAATAACACTTGAAATATAATTATAAAATAAAAACTTGCTTGAATTTTGATTTAAAATCTAATTTCATATACGTGTTTAATTTCGAAAGGGCAAAATTTCTTTTTCAAGCTTTCATTAGTATATTCCCAAACACAATTTTAATTAAGGACAAATTTCTAAATTAAAATGTTTTCTTTACTTTTAAGAAAATTTTGCTTTGGGATGTAAATTTCCAATATGTTGTCCTAAAATTAATTTAAAAAAATTTTTTTGAAGCACAAATTGTTAAAACTTCTTTTAAACTAAAATCCATTATTTTAAAGAATTACTTGCTCTGAATCACGTAAACTCTCTCTCTCTCTCTCTCTTTGTGCTGTTAACACAGTATTGTTGAACTCAACTACCATGTGCTTTAATAAACTCAACGAATCCTGCCCCAAAATATTTGTTAATTCATACCAAATCTGTAAATATTTATAAACTGGTAAATTTGCTTTATTAACATTCATAGTTCAAACCACCATTTCAATCATAACCATATTGTGGAAATATTAAATAATCACAATACCAATTAGCCTACGTCAGCTAAATGCATATTTCCAATTCCCTATACATATCTTAAATTCTAAATATCAATGCAAAAGTAAGCTTCGATAAACAAGTGCATTATATATGATTGGAAGGTATTCTATATGAATATAACAAATAAAATTGGTTACTGAAAGTATACGTAAATTTGTATTTTACATTAAAATATTGATCGATCTTTAAAAAAAATTTTTGTTATTCCCTTTGGGACTTTAAATTCACTATAAAATTAGAAAATAAAAACTTCCAACATTATGATTAGAGCCAGGGACTTTTTTCCTTCCAGTATGAAAGAAATAACAAAATTATGAAATAACATCCAAGGGTTTCAAATTGGTCCTTTTTGCTTATTAGGAGTCGTCATGACGTATATTACTTGCGATTAGATAACCCTCAAAATGAAATAAGGTCCTCACTGAAAAAAAATTTACGTGATATTAAAGAATTTCGCAACGTAAAATTTATTTTTTCCTTTGATATAAAGAATTTTAATGAAAATAAGAATGTATAATCTTTGATTTAAAACTAATTTTTATTATAATTAGGTCGGGAAGTCACCGTGTTCGTAATGCGTTGCATGTCCGCCTGTTATACACAAGGTCGGTGGGGTTCGATTCCATGCTTCGACCAAACACCAAAAAGTTTTCAGCGGTGAGAATATCCCACCTCAGTATTATGCCTGGTGAATTCGGCGGGGGCGGTCTGAGGGTTTCAAAGCTTTCTCTAAGGGTCTTTCACTGCAATTGTGGGAAATGCCGTTCGGACCGTCCTCTAAAAAGGAGGTCCCTTGCATTGAGCTTAACATGGAATCGGACAGCCATCAGGCTGATAAGAGAAAGTTCACCAATGTGGTATCACAATGGCTGAATAGGTCTTACGTGGCCTGATACATTGCGGATGCCACCTAATCTAAGACCAACCTATATAATTTAAGACACAATTTTAAACATTTGCGTCAATCTGTTAAGTCGTATGTCTTTCAAACTAGGCCAATTTGCCTTCAAAGTAAAGAAACACATTTTTGATTTAAAGAAATCATTCTAAATCAATTTGAATAATGAATCTTAAGATTTAGATAAAACAAGATAATCAGTAGTAAGTTCGGCCGGATACGAATCTTTAATACCCACCACCATAATCAATACAACCATTTTCCTTTGAACAATATTCAGGGGTTGTATGATGACAGATATTTTTTCCAAGCAGATCAGTTCAACAGTACGCCTTCCCCACAGGATAAATGTTAAAGATATTCCTATTGAAGACAGATCGCATTCTGAATTTATAAGAACCATTTTTTTATAACCCTTCACCACTACTGGTACAGGGCATATAAAAGTTTGTGCACTTTGTATGTAACGCCAAGAAGGGGAGTAGACCAACCTTTTAGTATACGGATCGGCTTAGAATTATTCTGAGCGATTTAGCGATGTCCGTCTGTCTGTCCGTCATGCTTGTTGGATGTATTTTTATGGTGCAAAGCTACAGCTCGCAGTTTTTAGTCCGAATTGGTCTTAAAAATTGGTTAATAGGGTCCTGTTTTTCGCTCAAAGACGGATCCCTATTGATTTTGAAAAAAATAGGTTCAGGATTTAGATATAGCTGCCGTATCATATATTTTTCACCGATTCTTGGGTCATTAATAGGCGATGTAATATCAACGATCTCCTCAAATTCCGGTCATCCCAAATATTTATTGAGGTCTCGGAAAAACTGCAAATATACAGTCAAATTCGGTTCAAGATTTAGCCCAGATATATAGCCCTTTCGCCCGATTACACTCATTTGGCCCACAGGGGGCCAATTTTTTGCTCCGATTTAGTTGGAAATTTGCATTGTAGGGATAGAATTAGCTTGAGCTATGCGTGCCAATTGGTTGACATCGGGGTTCAGATTTAGTATATCTCCCAAAATATGTTTTTCTGATTTCGGGACAAAAATGGTCAATAATACCAACATTTCCTGTTAAATCGCCATCTGGTCAAAAGTTGAAAAAATGACTCAAATTCCAAACTTTCCCCAATACATATATATCGAGTGATAAATCATAAATAAACTCTAGTCTCTTAAAAGTTTCAGATTTAATGTTCCATATTTTTACAAAATTTGTGGTCACCCAGTGCATTACCAACTTAATTTTGAGTCTATATAAATATCCAATACAAATGGTCCAAATCGAGGTGATATTTAATTATATGTATTTGGAAACATATTATAGCTACCAACTATTTGCGTAATGTGAGTGATTTATGGTATCGAAAATTTTTGTACAAAAGTGTGGGTGCATCAATATAGTCGGCCCCGCCGAATTTAGACTTTCCTTACTTGTTTTTGTTTGAGTTTTGAGGAATCGTAAACATCTCTTGCAAGTTGCAAGAAATTAGAAATACGAGTAACACCTTTGATTTGAAATCTAAAATCTGTGGATTTTCATCCCAATTATTTAATGAATACTAGAAAGTAAAAAATCTGGAAATTTTGCCAATTCAAGTTTCAAGCAATTTTCATGATCAGTGCGCCTTCTGTACCCCATAAGTGGAAAATCGGTCTATATGGATGCCTGACCACATCGGACCATAAAACTAATCATAATACACTTTGTTTGGGTTAAAATGGCAGTATATTTTTCAATTGTTTGGCAAATCGGATGAAAAACTACAATTTCTAAATCCTAGGAGTGTAAAATAAGGTTAGTTCGGTGTAATGGCTGTGGAGTTCGATTCAATTCTTGGCTCGCACTCTGGCTCCGACTCGGGGGAGTCGACTTCCACTTAGTGTACCTAAATCTCATTTTAACAGTATTCCAATTTTAATTTTGATACGACTCGACGACATTTTAATTTCAGGCCAATTAATAAAATACGACACAAGACTATATAGAGACCACATCAAAATATGGATAGATAACAATAGAATATGTATTTGTAAATACACAAAACTTCAAAAAAATAATTTTTTGCCTTTCCAGAAGTTTTGCATAATTATTAAAAAACATGATCTATATAAAAAGAAGAATATATACGCACTAAGTTCGGCCGGGCCGAATCTTAAATACCACCACCATGCAACCACAATATTAGGTTTCCTTTGAATTCAGGAGGGCTTGAGGACTTGAGGACACTCTCCGAAGATAATTTAAAGATTTCACCTATGAGGACTATATCAGATTCCTGGATTTATAAGAACCATTTTTGTTTTGAGTTTTAGAGGAATCATTAACATTCTTGTAATTGTAAGAAATTTATAAAATAACGTCTTAATTTGAAATCTTAAATCTGTGGGAATAAAATTCTGGAAATTTTACAAGTGAGTTTCAAGCATTCATGAGATCATGAATCATGAAGATCAGTGCGGCCTTCTACACCGTCACGAAGTGAAGTCGCCGTCTATATGGAGGCATTAATCAAATGACCGAAAAAACTTAATCGATACACGTTTTTTTTAGACCTAAAATATTCAGAATATTACACAATTCAGGCAAATCAGATAAAATACGGTTTTAGAAACCCAACGGATTAAATCGGGAGAATCGTTCTTATGGGCCATATACTTAAATATGGACCGATACTCACCGTTTTTCGGCACACCTATTTATGACCCGGAAATACCTTAGATTTCCAATTTCGGCAATAGCGCTAAAAAATCGCGTTCTAGAAAGCCTAGAAGCCCAAAGAAGTTAAAATCGGGAAATCGGTCTATATGGGGGCTATATCAAAATATGACGATACTTCACATTTTCGCACATCTCTTTATATTTCCCAAATACCTTCTAGTTTCCAATTTCATGCAAAATTGGGTAAAAAACTACGGATTTAGAAGCCAAGGAAAGGCAAAATCGGGAGATCAAGGTCTTATTATGGGGGCCTATATCAAAAAGAGGCCGGTACTCAACCTTTTTCGAACAGTCTTTATTGTCCTTAGAATACCTCTAGATTCCAAAATTTTCAGGCAAATTGGATAAAAATAGGAATTCTAGAAGCCCAAAGTAAAATCGGGCGATTATCGTCTATATGTGGCTATTATCAAAACAATGACGGTTACTCAACCGTTTTCGGCACACGTTTTAGGCGTCCTGGGAGTACTCTAGATTTCAATTCAGCGAATTGGTTTACACTACGGATTCTAGAAGCCCAAGAAGCAAAATCGGGAAATCGGTCCATATGGAGCTATACCAAAACAAAGGCACCGATAGGCACCATTTCGGTACACTTTTTTGATGGTCCTAAAAATACCTTCTTAGATTTCCAATTTTCAGGCAAATTAGATAAAAACTACAGTTTTTATAAGGCAAGATCCAAAACGCGGAAGGTACGGGTTAATATATGGAGGCTATATTCAAACTTGGACCCATATAGCCCATATTCGACTTGACCTGCATTGCAAACAAAAAGACGAATCTGTGCAAAATTTTCAGGACGAATAGCGACAGCAGACAGACAGAACGGACAGCGGACATGCTCTATATCAGTCTTAGAATTCTCCCTGATCAAGAATATATATCTTTATATAGTCGGAAATCGATTATTTTCGATGTGTTCAAACGAAAATGACATACTTATTATATCCCCGTCAACCATTCTATGGTGGTGGGTATAAAAACGCTCCAAATATAGGCTAAGACTTAATTTAAGGATTTTGTATTTTGGTTTAAATTTTTTTTTTTTTTTGGGAATAAGAAACATTTCTTACTTTGAAGTATCCTATAATTTGGATTTTTAACTGCGTATTTGTTTGTTCACTGAATAGCTTTTTTTAATATCAAGTGAGAAAATTCGATTACTGAAATCTAACTAATTTTTATATACCTAGCTTTAAAGGACACATAGGTAGCTAAAAATGTCTTTATTTTAAAGAAGCCACATCTTTAAAAACAAAATTCCAAGTAAACTTGTTTCATATCGATTTATAAAATTGGAATAAACCATAGGTAACCAGGCGCAGATAGGCCACAAGGTCTCTCAAACAATTAAACTTTTGCGCGGCATGGTAGCAATCCATTCATATAATGATCACGACAAATAATAATTGAAGATTTTTGTACCATTTAAGAATCTGTAGATTGACCATGGTGGGACATTCGGCGTGGGTGCCCATTCAAGAGGGCCGGAATACAAAACGAAACTGGGTACGACCATGAGGATGGTGGTCGTTTATACCCCTCACCACCGCTAAAGCAAAACAATAAAAAAGGCTTTCGGTGAAAAGAACAGGCAGGTTGGTTTGAAGTCGATTAAAAGTTATCTACAAAATATTAGCACAGACTGTGGGATTCAATAACAAACTTTTTGAAATCGCTTTCTCTGTTTCGCATGTTTTGTTAATGTTATTTAATTCATTTAACTAACTTCCAGGCTCTTTAATATTTCTTTTTTTTATTTTGCTGTATGCGGGGGTCGTATAACATAAATTATGGGGAATAATTCGACCAAAATAAAGAATATTATTATGTATTAGGTCCTTTTGAATTTGCGAGACTTATTAGAAGTGGAGATAAAACCAAATATATTGTAGGCGTAATGGAAGGCATTTAATATGATTTAAGAAAACAATTAAGATCGGGATAGTGGATGTAATGGCAAAACAAACATGAGTAATTAACTAATGCCTTTAAATATTTTTATTATAAAAATGTATTACGATTTTGGGAAGTGTGGTGTTAAATGAGAATAATACGGCGGGCGGGGTGGGCGGGGCGGGGGGCTGTTGCTACATGTGGTATTCGCGAATTTACAGTGATTTCATCAAACATATTATGTCTACAAAGGCCTATAAGGCGCAGAGACGCAAATGTTGTATATATTATTAATGAAATAAAGACTTTCAATAAAAAAAAATAAATAAAAAACAAAAAAGTTGTTCCACGTTCCTAGTGAAAAAGTAAAATTATACTCTTTAAACATATTTGGATTGATCAATAAAATAGTTACAAAATAATGATAAAATAATAGAAATAAAATTGTGACAAAATTTTCTATAGGAATAAGATTGTGACAAAATTTTCTATAGAAATAAACTTGTGACAAAATTTTCTATAAAATAAGTTTCATATAGAATAAAAATTTGAAAAACTTTCTTATAGAAAAAATTTTACAATAGTTTTCTATAGGAATAAAATTTTGACAAAATTTTCTATGACATAAAATTTTGAAAAAATTAAAATTACAAAACATTTATATAGAAATAGAATGTTGACAAAATTTTATATAGAAATAAAATTTTGAGAAATCTATCATAGAAATCAAATTTTGACAAAATTTTCTATTAGAAATGCAATTTAAAAATTGTTCTATAGAAATAAAAATTTTGACAAATTTTATATAAGATAAAACTTTACAAATTTTCAATATAGAAATAACAATTTTGACTAAATTGTCTATAGAAATAAAATTTTGACAAAACTTTCTATTGAAAACAAAATTTCAAAATTCTTATATGGAATAAAATGTGAACAAATTTTTCTAAAAATAAAATTGTTACAAAATTTTTTAAAGAAATAAAATTTTGACAAAATTTTCTATAGGAATAAAATTTTGACAAAATTTTCTACAAGAATACAATTTTGACAAAATTTTCTATAGGAATAAAATGTTGACAAAATTTTCTATATAGAAATAACATTTAGACAAAATTGCCTATAGAAATAAAATTTTGACAAAACTTTTATAGAAAATTTTTTTTACGAAATTTTCTATAGAATAAAATTTTGACAAAAATTTTCTATAGGAATAAGATTGTGACAAAATTTTCTATAGAAATAAATTTATGTTTGTGTTGATATTTTTGACCTTTTTATTTTAATTTTTATGATTTTTTATCTCATAATCTCGGCTATAGGTCTATAAATAAAACTTGAAATTGTTGTTTTCTTGTTTTTTTATTTTCCGATATTTCGGTTGACTTCGTCGGAACCGTTTTCAAGGATTTTCTCCGCTGTCTTGTTACTTCGTTGTCTGTTTTTCTATAAAATTATGATAAAATTTTCTATAGAAATAAAATTTTGACAAAAGTTTCTATAAATATAAAATTTTTCTATAGAAATAAAATTGTGACCAAATTTTCTATAAAAATAAAATTTTGAAAAAAAAATCTATAGGAATAAAATTTTCCATTTGTTTTGTTTTGTTATTGTTGGTTTTGTTCTTTAAGCATTGTTGTTGTTTTTTTATTTCAGCTTAAAACCATACATTGACTAAACTACAAGAGTAGCTTAACCAAACAAGGAAAGAATGTTTGTCAAATTTATTTGGGCAAAGCCCTAATAGACTGGCAAGATGGTTGGATGGACGCACGTTTCGAATTACCACATTCCTCATCAGCATCCTCTACTTGGCAGCAAAACTATCAACCAATTATCAGAATAAATTCAGGCAGTTTATTAAACCCAACAAAACCACACTTGAACCCTCCGAAAAAGGTTTTACATTGATAGCCGGCTTATGCCAGAATAAATTCGAAAACATATCTCTTTTCCTATGGCCACTGTCAAATCATCGATTTGAATTCACCATGGCTGGTTTATTTGAGCGTGCCTCTCTTTTTTTCCATTTGTTTTGTTTTGTTATTGTTGGTTTTCTTCTTTAAGCATTGTTTGTTGTTTTTTATTTTCAGCTTAAACCATACATTGACTAAACTACAAGAGTAGCTCTTAACCCAACAGAGGAAAAGAATGTTTGTCAAATTTATTTGGGCAAAGCCCTATAGACTGCAAGATGGTTGGATGGACGCACGTTTCGGAATTACCACATTCCTCATCAGCATCCTCTACTTGCAGCAAAACTATCCACCAATTATCAGAATAAATTCAGGCAGTTTATTAAACCCAACAAAAACCACACTTGAACCCTCCGAAAAAAAGGTTTTACATTGATAGCCGGCTTATGCCAAATAAATTCGAAACAAACATATCCTTTTCCTATGCCACTGTCAAATCAATCGATTTTGAATTCACATGGCTGGGTTTATTTTGAGCGTGCCTCTCTTCTTTTTCCATTTGTTTTTGTTTTGTTATTGTTGGTTTTTTCTTTAAGCATTGTTGTTGTTTTTTTATTTCAGCTTAAAACCATACATTGACTAAACTACAAGAGTAGCTTAACCAACAGAGGAAAAGAATGTTTGTCAAATTTATTTGGGCAAAGCCCTATAGAAATTTTGACAAAACTTTCTATAGAAATAAAATTTTGTTAAACAAGATTAAACCAATTTCTCGAAAAAATCCCCATATTTGTGGAAATTCCTAACCAAATCCACTGATCCCAAGTACAATATTTTTTGAATTTTTTCTGCCCAAATTTAGAATATCCTAATGAAGTGTACATAGATATGGCTAAGTACATAGATATGGCTAAGTCTGTAGTACTCTTACTTCGTTGTTGGTTTAGGAATACCATTCCAGCATTATCGACTATAGCCCTTTTTCACTTTTCTTTATTTATTTGCATTACATTGCGTTTTTTTTTTTCAAAGAAATGCCGAACAAGTATTACCATTAATTTATGTTAATCTATGATAATTTAAAATCACATGCTAACAAATTTTCGCTACACACTGTAAAATAATATATATATATATGCAAGTCAGGCGTCTCATTCAAATGTTCGTTGTCTAGTCAACTCTAGACTACCTTATAGGAAAGGCGATTTATTTGCTGCAAGTCCAATGTGTGACTGTTTTTGATTTGATCGACATCATTTTTGTTTTTGTTTGTTGTTTGGAATATCAGCTCAAATGCCAACATGCCTTATTCTGAAGATCACACCAGAAATGCCTGGAGGTAATGGTCATTGGGCAAAATTATTGACAAAATCAAAATGTATGAATGAAGTGCTCTCTAGTAAATTCCATTACTAATAGTCTTATTTGTGTTTTCCGATCACTGATGTTTAAGCAAGTTTTTTCATTGTCTAATATATTTAAAATAAAGTGTAGTTAAGAATATACTACTTTGGGACATCTGTGCTGAATGAGTAATCCATATTAAAATTAATATCTAATTGACACTGAGTTTTTATTCCTAATAAAAATCCTTAATGAATTGATATAAAATTTACTCATGACATTGTAATAATCTTGACTACCCCTTTGTTGAAACCCCATCATAGATCTGTGAATACAAGTGTGCAAACGTTGAATGTCAAATTTAAACGTTGCGACCTGGCGTCTGTTTTTATTACGCTCCATTCATAGGATGGGCGTATATTAAACTTTGTCATTCGTTCTGTAACACATTCGAAATATTTGCTCCTAAGAACCCATAAAGTATATATATTCTGGGTCGCTGGTGAAATTCTGATCGTTCTAGCATGTCCGTCCGTCCGTCGTCTGTTTTTGAAATTACGCTAATTTCCGAACGATAAAAGCTATCGCCTTGACAACGTTAGGCACAATAGTTGTTATTTGATGTATAGGTCGGATGGTATTGCCATATCGCCATATCGGCTTCACTATTTAGGTATGCCCCCATATAACGAAACGGCCCCCAAAATTTGGCTTGCGCATTGCTTCTAAGAGAAGCAAATTTATTTCCGATCCGCTGAAAATTCTTGGTATATGGTCTCATAACAACCATGCAAAACTTGCGTCCCATATCTGGTCCAGCTTTTACGTATAGCCCCCAATAAGACGGGACCCCAAATTTGGCTTGCATTGACTCTAAGAGAAGCAAATTCTCATCCATTCGGCTGAAATTTGGTACGCATGGTGTTGTAGTATATGGTCTCTTAACAACCATGCAAAAATTGGCGTCCATATCGGTCCACTTTTACGATAATAGCCCCCATCATAAACGGGACCACCCAAAATTTGGCTTGCGATTGCTTAAGAGAGCAAATTTCATCCGATCCGGATGAAATTTGATTACATGATGTTGGTTATATGTTTCTCTAACAACACATGGACAAAATTGGTCCATATCGGTCGCTTAATTATATATATGCGCCCATATAAATGATCTCACAGACATTTTTGGCTTGCGAAGCCTCAAAGAGGAAGCAAATGCATCGATCGGTTGTAATTTGGTACATGATATTGCGTAATATGGTCTCTAACAACCCATGGCAAAAATGGTCCACATTTCCGTTTCATACATTATTATATAGACCCCATATAAAACCTAATCCCCGATTTGGCTTGCGAAGGTCTCCTAAGAAGATAGCAATTTTCATCCAATTCCGGTTGTAATTTGGAACATGGCTCCGTGTTAGTTATATGATCTTTAACAACGTCGATCCAAGTTGGATACCATATCGGTCCTCAATATATGATATTAGCCCCCAATACACAACATTCTCCACCCGATTTGACCTCCGGCAGCCCTCTTATGGCTAGGAGCAAAATTTCGATCCGATCCTGGTTCAAATTAGGACTTGGTGTTAGTATTATGCGTCGCTAAAACACATTACCAAAATTGGTCCATTAATCGCGCTTCATAATATGGTTGCCATAGCAAAAAAATCTAGCAAAATTTTATATTTCTATAGAAAATTTGTCGAAAATTTTATTTGCTATAGAAAATTTTGTTCAAAATTTATTTTCTACAGGAAATTTTGTTAAAATTTTATTCGGTTTCAATAATAAAGTGTGTCAGCATTGCGCTCTAAATTTTATCAAAAATTTTATTTCTATTAGAAATGTTTGTGGTCCAAATTTTATTCGGTTCATAATCATGTTGCCAGTTCGGAGCCGAAAAGAATAACTTCTACCAAGATTTTTATTTCTAGTAGAAAATTTTGTCAAAGGTTTATTTCTTATAGAAAACTCGTTTGTAAAAATTGGTGTATTTCTATAGAAAAGTTTTGTTTTAATGTTGTATGTTTCTGTAGGAAATTTTGTCAAATTTCTATGATCTTAGCTTTGTCAAAACTCGAGATTATTATAACCGTATTGGGATTCGATTCTTTTTTTTTTGGCATTTAATATATACCACGTTGGACTTACGATGACATTGAGAAGATGGTGTTAGGATGTTTTTAGATACTTGCCATCGCAGAGCGTGTTACGCAGACTTGAAGGTATATGTCGATTTGGATGCAGCCGTGTTGTCTAGATTGAAGTTTATCTGACGCATCAAATCCATGATGGACGGTACATAAGCCATTCGGCCTGGTCGAACTTACGGCCGTATATACTTGTTTTTTTTTTTCTTATTTAATTAACAAACCTATTTATGATGACTTGGAAGTTATCGGCTGAAGACACAGAGAAAGAGAATTTGACCCCTCAAACCCAGATTCCAGTTCAAAGCATATTGTTACTTTATCACAGGGAACATGTAACGATGTTTGTCAAAACGATGGTTAATTTTTTCAGAAAAATTATACATTTGGATTTCAATTCAAACATATTAATGTCTACAAAGGCCCAATATCAAGGCGCAGAGACGAAAAATTGGTTGTATTATATTATTAATGAAATAAAGATCTTCAATAAAAAAAGAAAATATAATAAACAAACAAAGGTTCCAGTGAAAAAGTAAAATTGTATGCTCTTTTAACCATATTTGGATTTGATCAATAAATGTTGACAAATAATGATAAATTAATAGAAAATTAAAAATCTGTGACAAAATTTTCGTATAGGAATAAAAATTTGACAATATATTTATTCTTAGAGAATGTAATCTTATAGACAATTTTCTTAAAATTCTTTGCACAAAATTTTCCTCATCAGAACTTACAAATTGTGACAAAATTTTCAATACGAAATAAAAACTTTTTGACAAAATTTTCTATATAAATAAATATTTGACCAAATTTCTATAGAAGATAAATTTGACAGAAATTTGCTATAGGATAAGTGCTGTGACAAACATTTTCTATAGAAATAAACTCTGTTGACAAAATTTTCTTAGAATTAAATAAAGTTTCTATATAGAAAATAAAATTTGACAAAATTCTTATTAGAAATAATAAATTTTTACATACGTTCTCTATAGGAATAACGAACATTTGACAAAATTTTCTATAGACATGAAAATTTTTGAAAAAAATTAAAAAAAATGTACACAACTTTTATATGAAATAAATGTTTGACAAATTTCTATATAGAAATAAATTTAATTGAGAAATTTCCTTATATAGAAATTCAAATTTTCGACAAAATTTTCTATATAGAAATGCAATTTAAAAATTGTTTCGTATAGAAATAAAATTTTTGACAAAATTTTCTAATAACGAAATAAAACTTTGACAAAATTTTACCAAATATAGAAATAACATTTTGACTAAAATTGTTATTAGAAATAAAATTTTTGACAAAACTTTCTATTGAAAACAATAATTTACACAAATTCTCGGTATAGGAACAAAATTTGACAAAATTTTCGATTCAAAAATAAGAAAATTGTTTACAAAATTTTTTTTTAAATGAAATAAAATTTTAACAAGATTTTCTATTCAGGTAATAAATTTTGACCAAATTTTATCTACAGAATAACAATTTTGCAAAAATCGTTGGTAAAATTCTCATAGATCATCTTGATAATTATAGAAATAACATTTCTAGACAAAATTTGCCTATAGATAAAAATTTTTTGACAAAACTTTTATAGAAAATTATTTTTACGAAATTTTCTCTATGGAATAAATTTGACCAAATTTTCTAATTAGGAATAAGATTGTGACCAAAATTTTCTACTAGAAATAAAATTATGTTTGTTGTTGCATTTTTTGATCCCTTCTTTATTTAATTTTTATTGATTTTTTATCTCATAATCTACGGCTAGATAGGTTATACAATAAACTTGAAATTTGTGTTTTCTTGTTTTTTTATTTTCGATATTTCCGGTTGACTTCGTCAGAACAGTTTCAAGATTTTTCTCGCTGTCTTGTTACTATCGCGGTCTGTTTTTCTTCATAAAATTATGATAAATATGTCTCTATAGAAATAAAATTTTTGACTAAAAAGTTTCAAAATATAAAATTTTCATATAGAAATCAAAATTGTGCACCAAATTTTCGTAGTAAAAATAAATTTTGAAAAAAAATCTATAGGATAAAATTTTTGACAAAACTTTCTATAGAAATTAATTTTTGTTAAACCAAATTAAACCATTTCTCGAAAAAATCCCCAATTTTGTGGAAATTCCACTAACCAAATCCACTGATCCCAAGTACAATATTTTTTTGAATTTTTTCTGCCCAAATTTTTTAGAAATATCCTAATAAGTGTACATAGCATTATGGCCTAAGTATCATAGATATGGCTAAGTCTTGTTAGTACTCTTACCTTCGTTGTTTGGTTTAGCGAATACCATTCCAAGCATTATCGACTATAGCCCTTTTTCACTTTTGCTTTTGCATTACATTGCGTTTTTTTTTTACAAGAAATGCCCCGAACAATCGAATTTACCATTTAATTTATGTTAAATCTATGATAATTTAAAAAGTCACATTGCTAACAAATTTTCGCTACACACTCGTAACATAATATATATATATATATTATGCAAGTCCAGGAGCGTTTCTCATTCAAATGTTTCGTGTTTAGTCAACTCTAGACTTACCTTTATAGGAAAGTAATTTATTTGCTGCAGTCAATGTGTTGACTGTTTTTGATTTGATCGACAATCATTTTTGTTTTTGTTTGTTAATTTGAATATCAGCATCAAATGCCAACATGCCTCTATTCTGAAGATCACACTCCAGAAAATGCCGCTGGATGGTAATGGTACTTGGGGCCAAAAATTATTGACAAAATCAAAATGTATTGAATGAGGTGCCTCTCTAGTAAATTCCATTACTTAATAGTCTTGATTTTGTCGGGGTCTTAGTGGTTTTATTGTTTTATGCTGTAAAACACACACACAATTTGTG
>PGFW01047018.1:323-11069 GCA_003123925.1 Haematobia irritans | reverse complement strand
TTAATATAATAAATGTGTGATGTGGTTTAGTATCCTAATATATCAATTTCCATCAAATATAAATATTGTATGCTTCTTGTTTGAGATAATTTACTCAGAATAAATTATTGCGAGAGCCATCAAAAGACTATAAATATATCAAAATATTTCATAGCCATTTTCCTAACAGTTTAGATTATATGAAATACAGATTTGAAATTATTTTCCTCTTTCATAGGTACATATATCTGATTCATAAGTAGTTTAGAGCGTATAATTAATATTTGATACACATAAATACATCATACGCTCCTGCTTACCCAATTAATATTACTTATACGATTGAAATATTTTAGACAATATCACCAATTTTGTCACTGTGTCATTCCATTTATAACACATCGAAATATTGGTCTCAGACCCCATAAATATACATATACTGGGTCCTGGAGAAATGTATGAATCCGATCTAACGATGTCCCGTCTGTTGCCATCATTCTAACTCCCCGAACGAAACTAGGCTATCGATTTGATACTTGGTAGCATAAGTAGTGTATGGTTGAAAATGTAGAATCAGATTGGTGTTGCCAAATGGCGTCATATTGGACCACTTATAGGTTATAAAGTCCCATATAAGAGCGAACGCGTCATGGGAGGAAATAGTTTGCATTCGATCTAACGATAGGTTAGGTTAGGTTAAAGTGGCGTTCCCCGATTAAGATTCAGGCTTCACTTAAGACTATTCAGTCCATTGTGACAGCACATTAACTAAAAGTACCTGATTAACATATGGACACTTCTAGTTTAAAACGCGCTGAACCTTCTCGATTTTTTCTCTCTGCAAATTGTAAAAATAGATTACAGTACGTTTTCCAGGTCCTGCCAGGTAATCTAAAGCTAATATGCCCCTAAAATTTGCTTACGCCTTACACAAAAAATGCAGGAAGCTCACACAAGAGGTGTTTAATTGAATTCCTTTTCGCTCCGCATCATGACAGCTCATACAATAGTCATTACACTTCGGCGCCTAAATAAGTTTTTTGCAAAAAATCGCCTATCAGCAGCGACCCGTCATAGACAGATATCATGGCAGTGATTATCTGACGTCTTCGAGAACTCGTAAATAGGCGTAATTAAATCCTAGCTTGGGTCTTTCAATTTGCAATTCTCCCATCAAACTTGCCATCATAACAGCCTTCTCACGCAGTGAAGAGCTTGCAGGTAGCCAGGGGCATACCAAATCAGATTCTAATGTCCCCTGGAATATGTAAGGTGTCCCTAGCCTCGCCAACTCATGTTTCCTATGGCCAGAGCACGCCATATTAGGTTGAATATTGTGACTGCTCAGGGCCATCTCAATTGAGAGATTTGCGGCAGTCGATGGCCGTTTTTCGACGTTGAGGCAATCACAGATTCCAAGGATTTTATTGCAGGTTGACTGTCAGTATATGCCCACATTTTTTGGAAACATTACTTCTCAGCCCAATTCGCCACCTCTCTTATGTGCTAATATATTTCAGCCTGAAAAAACTACAGATGATTAGGTAATCTTTGTCGCTATTCGAGTTTCCAGATTCTTTAGAAATATACCGACGAACCCACTTGCCCATCAATTGGAGGCCATTCAGTGTAGAATTCTATAAATCGTTTATTCCCCGGGACCTTTGTGCGACTAGACGCCTCATGTTGGGAATTAGCCACGTTTCAAAACTGCTTTTTGTCGAAAAGTGGAGATGCCAAAGTATAATCCACTAACGTTAGGCATATCTGGCATTATTTTGAGGACTCGAACTGTGAGCCGTACTTTCGACCACAGCGATAGCTCGCGCAAGCCTCAACAGCCGTTGTTCTGCAGCTGACTGTTGGCCAAAGTGTTCTAAAAGCAATAGAATCCAGGCAGTGGAACATTCAAGGGAATTTGTTCGATGTCTTACAGAATGCGCCCCTGAATTATAACACAGTGCACGGGCCATGCGCTGAAACTTTTGTCTAATACTTGTCGGACTGCTGAAGTCGCAGTCAACAGCCATATATCTGACCACTGCCCCGTGTATGATATAGCCAATGCACAATTTTCGATTTTAGTCCCACTTTTTCTCCATATTGGGCACTTGTTGCACGAGACAAAGGCTAACCGTTGCTTTCCTCGCCCTTTCTTTCAATATTAAGCTTAAAGTTCAGTTTCCTGTCCAAAATAACGCCAAAGGTAATTTGCACACACTCAGCAAAGGAATGTTTAATACCCCCTAAGGAAAGTGGCGCTTAACCGATGGGAGTTTATTGCGATCTTTGCAGTAATATGACTTACCATGCAAACTATCCAATCCGAAAAATTGGTTCATATCGTTTCATAATTTTTTATAACTTCCTCTACGAGAACCAAAACCAAATAAAACCTATGGTAGGCTACATGGAACATCTTATTATCTGACTTTTTATCTAAGCCATTAAAACATTTAAATTTAAAGACATACTATTGCCCTTGACAAATGTCACCGAGCACTCTCAAAAAAAGGTTATACTTGATTCCAAAGATTTTGTCCTTCTTTAAGATTTTCGTATTGATTCCGAGCTAAATGATTCGTCTTCTTTAAAATAAGACATTTCTTAGGGACCTAATCTATTCTTTAAGTCAATAAAAATTAAAAATTAGAATACACAGACTCATTTATCGAAATTTTCTTTCTTTTTCTTTCGATGTATTAAGTATGAAATAGCTATACCAAAAAAATGCCAGTTTAAAAATCGAAATTATACAGATAATTTAAATTAAAAAATGGTTTTCTTAGTTCGCTAAAAAAGCTGTGAAACGCTAAAGATGAAAATTCTTCAATATAAGGTATTTTCCTTTTGAAGTGTTTTTGTTCTTAAATCTAAGAATATTATAGGCTGGGAAAATATAATTATTTGTGTTACAACACTTTGTTATGTTTTATTGTGGTGAGTAAAAATAAAAATATTACTTGAAATTTTGAGAAAATTATACAATTGTTTTGGTTTGTAATGGATGGTTTCTTCTGCAATCATTTCATTAAAGTTTTAAATTCATATATTGCCCTGTAAAGTCAAACAATATTAAAGTCAATTTAATCAATACTAAAACAATCACATTATCGAGCAATTTGATTGCGGACCAAACTTATGCCCATCTGAGGAGAAATAGTCACAAATTACCTAATAATATTAAAGCGGTCTATTTGAGGCTAAGCTAAAATTTTTTATACAAAAATCTCTCTGAGACCAATGTCATAGAATGCAGCCTAGTTCTACTGTGAGCTCATTGCAAAAACAGTTTCTAATACGCAATTCCATATGGCATGTTATTGAAGGCTATCTACATACATGACGATCTCTTTTCATATGGCAATTCAAAAAATTTTAAACCATAGGCAACGTATAAATTTATTCGCAATAATATGTGATAGGCTTTTATTTAGTCCTTCCATAGATATGACAAATACTCTACGTTACTAATTACTTTTTATTGATATTTATTTGAAAACTGAAATTAATAAATTTGCTTCAACTACAAATCCATGTAATTTTTTTTTTTTTTTCAATTGAAGCAAAATTATTTGCTCGATATACTAATGTTCTAATGGTATGGGTTATCAATAACCTACTCGACAGGGCCTGTAAAAATCAATTACAATTAAGGAATTAAATCGAAATCACTCAGGCATATTGGATGAATTTTATGCTTCATTACTAGTGCACTTCGTTGAATTGGAAATGTAAATAAAAATTGTGTTTGCATTTTCTACCTTAATAAAAATGCCTTTCATTCATCGGCGTTTTTTGCTTGGCTGAATTGTTCACATTTCTAATCTGGGTCATTTCATTGGTACATAATTAAATTTTCTGTTCATTGTTCGCACAACGAAATAGATTTTTAATTAAATTACTCCAAATTTATGCATAGCATAGAATTTCTCACCTCAATTTTTGATTTTGGAAACTTTTAAACAATGTTGGTTGGACCATTATATTTTCTTACATTTCTCTCTGTCATCACATGTAATGCTGTGGCGTGTATATTTCTTTTTTTCTAGATATTCCTTATGCAGATTTTATGTGAATTTCTATTTTTTGCTTATTTCATGTATTTTTCTTATATTTGGCATTTTGCCAAACACAAAATAAGTACGTTTTCGATGATGCGTTACCTTTGAATGAATAATAATCACTGTACCAAATGTTATTATTGTTTACCGTATAATGATTTATTGCAGACCATACGATGGTCTATGTCTACATAAAAAAAATATATTTAATTGCAATATTTTTTGGATATTGACAGTTAAAGTATTAATAATAATTTTTGATAAGATTTTCTAAATAATTATGGATGATGTATTAATACAATAAAATAAGATTTAATTCAATAAAACTAGAAGCTTTATAACAAAGCTTTTATATATAATTCTAGAAAATGGTGCTAATATGGCGTATTATGTATGCATAATTTCTTATTATTGCTAATACGTCACAATATACCACACTTTAATTACAGTTTTGATATGATGAATCTTTACGGATAAAAAAAAAAAATAAAAAATATAAAATACTTTGGTTCGATGTATAAAAATTATATTTTTGCAATTTTTACTTTCAAGAATCCGGTATTTCAGTTTGTTTGTCTTTGGAACGTCCAGTAGTTTAATATCTTTGGAAAAAAACAATATTCGCTGCCTCTTCCAACTAGAGTGACAATTTATTGTCCTTTATATTTTTTATAATCATTATTTTTTATACCCACCACCATAGATTTATGATGGGGGTATAATATGTTTGTCATTCCGTTTGTAACACTTTGATTTCCAACTATATACATTTTATATATTCTTAATCAAGGAGAAACTCTCGGGCGTATGTCAGCCTGGCTATTGCAATCACGCTGCAGCCCCCATAATGGTACTATCGTTCTGAAATCTGGCGCAGATTAGATTTTTGTCTGTAGAAAGGTCAAGTTCTGTCCAGGTTTTAATATAGTCCACATATACATAAATCAAACCGCAATTTGGTCTTTTGAGCATCTGGACGCCGCAATTTTTATCTGATTTGTCTGAAAATGTATATCTATAGGTAGTTTAGAACCCACAAAAGGTGTGCCGATTATGGTATGTATCGGTCCATGTTTTGTTATAGCCCTCAATAGACTTATCTCCCGAGTTGATTTCTTGGGCTTCTTGAAACCGTGGTTTTCATCCCATTTGTCTGAAGGTAGAAATCTAGAGGTATTTTAGGACCATAAATATTTCTTCAATCACGAAAATGATAGTATCAATCACAGTTTTAATTGGGCATAGGAAAAATTCTTGATTAAAAAATTAATTGATTTCATTAGCAAATTTAAATACATTTTTAATTAAAATTAAAATTTAAAAAAATCCTCACTTTTTATACCCTTCATCATAGGATGGGGGGTATATTAACATTGTCATTCCGTTTGTAACACATCGAACTATTACTCTATGACCCCATAAAGTATATATATATTCTGGGTCGTGGTGAAATTCGGAGTCGATCTAGCTATGTCCGTCCGGCTGTAGAGATCACGCTAACTTCCGGACGAAATAAGCCATCGACTTGAAACTTGACACAGTTCGACTTGAAACTTGACACAGTTGTTATTGATGTAGGTCGGATGGTATTATAAATGGGCCATATCGGACCGTTTACGTATAGCCCCCCATATAAACCGATCCCCAGATTTGAACTCCGGAGTCTCTTGGAGAGAAAATTCATCCGATCCGGTTGAAATTTGGTACGTGATGTTAGTATATGGTCTCTAACAACCATGCAAAAATTGGTCCATATCGGTCCATAAATATATATTGCCTGCATATAAACCAATCCCCAGATTTGACCTCCGGAGCCTATTGGGGGAACAAACTTCATCCGATACGGTTGAAATTTGGTACATGGTATAAGTATATGGCCTCTAATAACCATGCAAAAACTTATCCATATCGGTCCATAATTATAGATAGCCCCCATATAAACCATCCCAGATTTGACTCCGAAGCTCTCTTGAAGGAGTAAAATACATCCGATCCGGTTGAAATTTGCATCATGTTGTAGAATGGTCTCTAACAACCATTATCCATACGGTATAATATATAGAGTCCCATATAGTCCGATCCTCAGATTTGATCTCCGAAGCCTCTTGTAGGAGCAAAATTAATCCGATTCGGTTTAAATTTGGTACATTGTGCTAGTATATGGCCGCTAACAACCTTGCCAAACTTAGTCGGAGTCGGTCTTAGTTATATATAGCCCCCAGATAAACCGATCCCCAATCACACAATAATTGGTCCATATCGGTCCATATCATTAGTGTATATAGCTCCATTTAAAGCGACCACCATATTTAAATTCTGGCTCTCTAATTACCGCGCAAAAGTTCATATCGGATTGTAATATTTGTAGACTTTCCTATATAGACCGGTCAAGAATTGAAATATATACGTATTCAATCTGCTTTTTGTGGCTAATATATATCACGTATGGACTAACTTACAGTTTAGAAGGCTATGGTAATACTTGCCGATAGCAAGGTATAAGATACGACAACGTAAAGAAATTCGATTGTGTAGAAGGCAAATCCATGGTGGAGGTACATAAGATTCGGTCTCGCCCGAACTTACGCCGTAAAAAAAAAATACTTTGTATTTAACTGGCTTAGTCTTCCGAATTTGATGTAAGAAGTTAATTGTATATAATTTTTTTTTTAAATTCATCATTGAACTTTAATTAACTTAATGTCTAATCTTGATTAAAAAGTTAATTGTATCAATTAATTATGAATTGAAAAAAATGTTCCAACTTTCATTAACTTTTTTATTGGAAATAATTTTGGTCATTATTTTTTCTGTGAAATACATCATTTCTGTATCAAAATCGAATCACTCCCAAAAAACACTGAAAACCTAATATGATGTTATAGGTACTAATATTATTGAAAAATATTACACTACCATCATCACAAAAAATCGATGTATCAAATGAGAGACTGATACTAAATGTATCTTTTAATGTATAAATATTTGCAATATTTTTAATCCGTTATTCAAATAAATTATTTATTTAAATTTATTTAAACCGTATTTTTTCTTATTATTTTTTTATTTTAAATCATAGATCGAACGCCGAGAAAGCCGATCTCAGTGTCCCAAGTCATTCAGATGTCTGAACGTCTGAAAGAAGCTGAGGTGGTGCTGAACACCAGGTATGTGTATTTGTAAATCCTTACAAATATTATTTAATTAAAACTCCATTACCTTACAGTTCGAAAGCCAACCGAAGGCGTGACATCCGAATAATGAAAATCGCAAAATGTTGGAAGATGTCATTTGGAATCCGAAGAAACCGCCATGATGCTTAAAAGAAGCATAAACGAAATTATTTGCCGACTTCCAAGAACAAATCGATATCCTTCCAAATCGAAGAGCAGGTAATTTATCAATATGGTTCCATATATGATATCTCATATATGTTACATAAAAGTCTATATATGTATTTGCTTTTAGCTTTTTTCAATAATAATATTGAAAAAATTTGTATCCATACATCCAAGTGAATATAATCAAAACCTAAAAATATCCACCAAGGATTATTAACAAAAATCAGTTTGTTCACTGTAAAAGTGTATCAAAAAAATTTTAAACATCCTAACACTCAGTGCAACTGATTATTATATTAGTTTCAAAATTTCATAATCATATTGTTGGTTTATATCCTAATTAACATAAAGAAATAGACTTCATTTCACTACAAGACCTAATCTATATTTTTTCCATCTGTCTGTCTATCTAATCACTTTTAAGTAGCATCAGCATATAAAGCGACTTTGTGATATTTTTGAGACTTAAAACTGTATTTAATCTAAATTATAAATCAATGAAGTACCATATAAAAAGGTCGAATGTCTACCATTTCTAATTAATTCATTAATTCATTTCTAATTTTATCTGTACGATATTCATGGAAATTTGCTTATTGGTTCAGCTATAGAAATATTTACATTTAATTTTATCCATTCTTATTTACTACTATATACATTATTTTTCTCTCGGCAAAAAAACTTGTCAAAATGTATTCGCAAGGAGAAGACCCTTAGCTCAAAAATATAAAAAAATAAGTCCTGTTAGAATTCCCCCCCCCCCAACTCCTATTTATATGTCACCCTCCAATTTTCACAAATATTGCCGTATTACCTTAATTTTTAACCCAATGATATAAAACAAATTTTTCATCATGCAATTGTGTGGGAAAAAATATCAGATTTATCACATGAATCTTCCAATATACATATATGTCACAATAGTTTATTTTAGTAAGAATCAAAATTTAATATTTTGATTTATTCAAAATTTGAATATGTCGACTTTTTTCGAATTTAAAATTTTAACCCCCCCAGTTGCACTAATTTGCAAATTATGGAAATCTTATTGATCGGATTTAAATTTGAGAAAACCGTATATATCATTTTGTGTTTTTCGAAAATGTCACCAAAAAATTTCTATCACTATTCAAATCCTTTACTTGTTGCCCAATTTTATATGGTCATATTATGCATAAGTCATATTTCATTCCTATATACATATATAGATATACCATGATTGACTTTACTCAAATTTGTGAAAGCCAACCCATCTAATTTTTAGTTAATTTATAATAAAATATCGCACAGAGAAAAAACTCTGGCACAAACCGATGTGCTCTAAGTTTTGAAAAAAAAACTTTAAATTTAAATATAACTCCCACAAAATAGATGTCGCGTAATATTTTATAAATATTGTCATAGTATCCTTAACGTAGAGCGGAATTTTTCTCTAGTGAAGACCATCTAAAATGAAAGTCTCAAAACCCGGATGAAAAATTCTAGAGGGGGACTAAAATTGTCTGAATATGCTTTAGCCCCCAGTGACCCCTATTATAGGTATAACAAGTACATTACACAAACCCAAAAAAAAAAAACACAAAACAAAATAAAAAAAAAAAAAAAAAAAAAAAATGTCCTTTTTTTCCTTCATATTTTTTTAACATTTTGAAAACCAAAAATATTTCCTTAACTATTGCTATTTTTGTCAACACAATAAATATTTTCTGGTATTTCATTCGGTGCAGGTGATTAATTTCCCTAAACCATATAGTATATATTGCATACCATATATTTAATTTTTGATATGCAAGGTATATTTTTCTTAATTTACATTCTACTGAAGAGCTGACATTCCCAAATAAGATTCTTGTCTTATCTTTACATATTCCCATGACACTTTCCATAATGACTTTTGCCTCTCATTAATATTCATTAATTTTATACAAATGATATTTCAAAACTACGTAAATAGATATTTATTTTTGTATATCTTGAATTACCGTTGACTTCATAAATTAAATAGTTTCCTTATTGCTGCCACGAATCTTCACATGTGAAGAAAAATATTAGACAGTGATAAAGACTATAGGAATATAATGCATAATTTAAATATGTATATCTATATGTATTTCTATGCAAATATATTTTGTTATTGCAAAAAACTATATCAAGAATTATCAAAATAAATATATTTCATGTTAATTTTTGTTTTTGGTTGAAAATCAAATCAACACCTGTGCCTCACTCTTATGAATATGAACATGGGTGCACTGAAAATAGATACATATAGTATATGCCGGCAGTTTTATGAAATAATTTTGTTCATTGTCGATTTCTTAATACATATGTATATGTTATTAGAATAATATGCATACATATCTATATTAGTAAGCTAATTTTTGTGTATTTCATCCACTGAAAAATTCAAATAACATACAGTGTGCATGCAATCCAAAAATATCCAAATCGTAATAAAAACCCAAAATTCAAGGTCAGAGATATTTCCATGAAGATCAAATCACTTGAAGTGAAGACAAACAAAAAGAAATCTATTTTCAAAACGTCGAGGTATTCCAAAGACTTTTAAAAGGAGTTTACATATTTTGCCTGAGCCAAATGCATTGAAATTTCTACATAAGATTATAAAGCATTTTCCCAAGAAAGAATAGTAAAAATTTTCACAAAAAAATAAATTTGGAGAAAAATCCCAAGAAAATACAAAAACAAAAAATTTAATTTCAATATCTAAGAAATGGATATTTATCGCAAACTTATGAGTTCTTTAATATTACTCAAAAGCTTAAGGAGTTTGCGCCAGTTTCATTTTAATGTAGACAAAATACTCAAAACATTAGAAATGGCGTGGTGAGTGTGGTGTTTTATTGGAATTCGGCCCACGGCCCAAAACGTGGCCTGCAACACAGCTATTACACATCAAGCATTAATTGACTCTCTCCTCTCTCTCTCTCTGTCTCTTGTCTACTCTATGTTACTTACCTGTATGTTTACATTGATCTTATGCTCTTGTACTCTTGTACACCTTGTAAAATCAATGTGTTTAGCCTATGCATACTCTGAAAGCTTCCAAAAGCCTCATAAAGTTCCGTTCCTCCGCAACTTTTTTCACCATCTCCCCTTCAATTCAAGAAAATAAGCAAATTACTTAAATTCTGAAAACGAATGCATAGAGATTTGGATTTTACTTTTGTCTGCATTTCCCAAAATTTGTGTTGGAATATGATATACATAATATTTTGGTTCTAGAATAATAATAAAATTGGTTTATTCCTTAATTTTGTTTTTAATGGTTAATGTTGTTTTTTCGTTTTTGTTTTTGTCTATTGCATCTCTTTTTTATTTATCTCTCCTCTTTTTTTTTT
>PGFW01047017.1:9865-25784 GCA_003123925.1 Haematobia irritans | reverse complement strand
AAACAATAATTTATGCTATGAAATAAAATGAAAGTAAAATCAATTGTAATTTTCACTACCACATAAATTGTCATGCTGATACTACATACATATTGAAAATCATTTGTTAATATGATCCTCCTTACCCTATTTTGTTCCACCCCACCTCATATATTAATTTTTTTTTTATTAATAAATAAATTTGTTAAAAATTTATAAAATTCAGCCATAAGCCAGTGTTTTAAAATTCATTTTCGTACAATGAGAAAGACAAGGCGAGTGATAGGAAATTTGTGCACCCAGTCGTATACGGAAAGAGTTACAGGTCTCTTCTGTAAATATTTGCGTCGCTTCGATCTGAAAAGGATGATTGTGTTTGGCTCTTTCCCAGAATGGATTACGGAATTATGCTGATTTTCGACAAATTTTGTTTCGTCAAAAAAAAAAAAAAACAAATTGCACCACTCAAAAGAGGTGTTTAAGTCGTAATTATGGACGTACCGGGAGTGAGTATTTGGGACGTTCGTTATTCGGAAACGACAATCATAGGATGCTGTCGATAGGCAAGGTTGTTGTTTATAGGAACAGGATAGCAAGAAGAAGAAGTCCAATCTCGGCAAGAGTATAGAAATCAGCTTTCTGCCATAGGCGGGTGACGATTGGCGGCTCCGCAAACGTAGTATGTTTCAATTTGCTCTGCGCCGAGTTGGAGTTGGGACGATGGAGTTTAAATGGAATTTTGGCCACAAATTAACTTTTTGCACATAGCTCGACATAAAACTAATTAAAAAATTACTTTTGAATTTCTAAGGATGAGCGATTTATTTGGCATTTAAGGAATGTATTGGCATTTAAAATCCCCTTATTGGGCATTGTAAAGATATTGAGAGGGAATATTAGTCTATTTAAAGATGAAAGTTAGAGGTTTTGCAAAGATTAGCTTTTTGACTAATGTGAGTTTGTTTTGAGATGTGATGGGGTTTTGCTAATCGTGGGTGAGTACACCAGGATTTTGGTAGTTCGTGCGGAAAATGCCAGAGAAAGAAATTACAAAAAAAGGAGAAAATTGTGTTTCTGAAATCCATATGTAGGGTGTAAGCAACCTGTGAAAAGCCAATTGTTGCGGATTGTAGCACGAAAAGGCGAAGCTGAGGTGCGGATTATGAGAAATCTAATGTTGGATATAATGGTATTGCAAGAGTTTCAGAAATTCGACCTGTTGAGGGCGATTGTGTATTTTCACTCGTGAGAGTTTCTGTTTATACTGGGTAATAAATTTTGACTTTGGGAGCCACCGTGGGTGCCAATGGGCCGCCCGTGCATCACAAGCGGTCGTGGGTTCGATTCCTGCTCGACCGAAACCAAAAAGTTTTTCAGCGGTGGGATATCCCACCTCAGTTGGAATTGCTGGGTGACATTTCTTGAGGTTTTTCAAAGCTTCTCTATGGTTTCACTGGAATGTGGAACGCCGTTCGGACTCGGCTATAATAAGAGGCGTCCCTTGTCAATTGAGCTTAATCATGGGAATCAGACCGCACTCAGTGATAAGAGAGGAAGTTGCACCAATGTCGTATCACAATGACTGAATATCTAAGTGAACCTGATACATCGGGGCTGCCACCTAACCTAACCTAAACCTTGGTAAAATTTGAATATAGTAGTATATAATGGTTGAACATTTTTCGGAACTCTGAGGCATATCTGAAATATATGGTAAAAAAAAAAACACACACAAAAAACTTTTTGGTGATCGGGTCGACGCAGGGATCAAACCACGACCCCTTGGCATTCAAGGCGGACGTAGCAACCACTGCTCCACGGCACCCAACTAAATGTATGTTTCTGTTAAATAAAGTTTTTTTAATCGGCTCGTGGGCGCCGCAAGTTATGCTATATAAATATAACTTATATGGATAAGCTCAGTGGATAGTGTAACTTATGACAATAACAGCTCAGTGGGATAGTGTGTTACCTTACAAGTTGCATGGTCGCGTTCGATTCTCCGTCCAGGCGAAAGTAAAATGTTTAAAAATGTATAAATCGAATAATTTCTTTTATATCACAGAAAAGAAAGGTGCTAAGAATAAAAAGAAAAGACAACTCGTAGAAGTGGGAGAAAGATGTGAGAGGAAAACGGGCCGCAATTAAGCCATAAAAAATTGTTTTTGAGTTAGTGTCTTTATGAATTGTTTTTACATCCTGAAAAGAATAAACGTTTATCACCTAAAAGTATAGCAAGTTCTTCCAAAATGAAATTTCCTTAAAGCAAAAGCAAATGAGAAACGAAACTTTGTTTGTCTAAAATTTCGTTTGGGCAGGAAGGAATTTTTTTTCGTTATTGAAACGCTTTTATCCCAAAAAAAATAACAATTTCAATTAAGCTTCGGTTACAAAATTTTCCTCACAAAATCCCGCAATAGCATTTTGTTTTGATTATAAGGAAAAACGTATTGAAATTGGACCTCAAACTGCTTTCTCAAGCTGCCGCCAACTTTCGACCCTCTGGAATTTATAGGCGGTGTACACGTATCCGTAGGCTACATTGCAAAAACGAATAATTCTTTTCTTCCCTGTTATGGTCATCAAGAGATAAATATCCATTGTAATTATATTTTATTATAAGCATAGCTCCCGGCGCCCTCGGAACCGACATAAACAAGTTTATTAACAGAAACAAACATTAGTTTGGCCACCGTGGAGCGAAGTGGTTGCTACGTCCGACTTACATGCAAGGGTCGTGGGTTCGATCCCCTGCCTTCGAAAGTTTTTTATTTGTTTTTTGTAGCATATCATTCCAGATATGTTCGGGAAGGATTCCGAAGAAATGTTCAACGAGTTACATTGTACTATATTAAGATTTTGAAACTGTAAAATGTGTCTTATTAAACGACCTAATTTCTATTTGTATAAAGAACAGTTTTTGATATAAAACGAAAGGATTGTTTGTTGTTTTAAAAATAACTCTTGAAAATAGAAAATTTTATACATAATATCGATATTGTTTTGGTGGATAAAAGTTTAAAAATTTCAATGTCTATAATTCAAAAAACTCTATCACAAGACAAAAAGTTTTCGGTACACGTTTCCCAAACGTTTTTTTGTTTTTCTTGCGTGTACAATTTGTTCTTACTTATTTATTGTATTTCTCAAAATGCGCGACGGAAAATCCGTAATGGATAGTGGTGTTTCAAAATGCAAAATTCTTTTCGATTTCATGTTTTTGTTCTCTGACTTTTAGTTTCTAGACTAGTTTTATCTTGAAATAAAATTCTTATTAATATATATTATATATTGATGGAATTTGTGAATATTAAATTATATTGTAGAAATATAAAACTATTCTGTATATCAGAGAAGTTTTTTATAAAATAAATATAATTTAATGATTGAATGGAGAAAAAATATATATTATCTATATATCTTATGAAAAAAAATATCAAAACGACAGATAAATAAAATTTTTGTATGTTCTCAGTTAAAACATGAAGCTACCCTTATTGCTTGTAGGTAGAGTCATAAGACGAACTTTCAAAATGTCAAATGTTTAATGTGCGTTTTTAGGATGGGTTACTGTGGAACTGACATTCTGCAGACACGTGGACTTCTGTTTGAGATGAAAACCTGGTATGGCACAAATTACTATTTAAAAGTGGGTATTAAGTTCGAGTTTAGCCACAAAAATCGTCTAATTGTCTTTCCACGATTACCCTCTTTTTTAATAACTCCATCTTTTAAGAGTAGTACAAAACATTAGTTTGACTTGGAAATTTTGTTTTGGCCTATTCCCCCATAAACAAGTTACAATAAAATTTGCAACAAATATGATATCATGTTTGATGCGTTATTTTTTGTTGATTTACGTATTCCGCTACACTCTAACATTAAAGATACTCACTTAATGTCGAAATGAACACTCTATGATAAAATTGCTAAAGAAATATATAAATTAAATATTTCTTTCTTGGTGACTATTCATATTTTGGTCGGTGAGGATATATAATTATTTTGCGTTATTATTTTCAAATTACAATTCCCTAACATATTCACTTGTTGGCATTACCATCAGATCTCCACATTAAAGCAAAATAGTATAGAATTAGAACAATTATGAAAAAGATAACACATAAAATCAGTGAAAGGCTATCTAAAAAGAAAAACAAATAATTAACAAATTGTAATTCAGTGAATAAAAACACAAAACAACAATAGAATTACAAAGAGTTATTTGACTTTAATTAATGCTAGTGTGCCCTTGATATACATTAAACTATGGCTTAAAAACGAAACCATATTGAAAAATGACATGAAATAGACAATTCATCTCGAAAAACACTAAGAACAAATCTAAACAACAACCTGAGGTGACAACTAAAGGCACTCACATGTTTTTTCCCCTCCCCCAAAAAACATCCTACAATAGCATGAATAGTTGACATGCAAGAACAGACATATGATGGGAAGAGATACACTTTGTAAAATTTATAGAAATCACATTTCAAAGATATTCAAACTTGCTTGAAAATTTCCAAACATAAAATCTATTTATGGTTATAGATTGATAATTCTTCCTAAAATATTTTTTTTTTTTTATAATTGCTCTTCAATTCACTTTTATTTATTCACTTATGAGATTTACACCTATATATACCTATTTTCTTTTGCTTTCAAACTTCATCGTTTTCCATCTTTTATTGTTATTCAAGTTGTTACGTAGACATCTTATATCTGTTGATATATTCATCCTTTTCTTATCACATAAACCGTTATAAAAATATTTAATATATTAATAGTATTATATTATTAATAGAAAAAAAAACAGCAACAAAATTCATAAAGCAAGCATATTCATCATTCTCAATATCAGGCCTACGTTCTTTTTCTTTTTGAATCGGAACCACAAAATCTTAAAATACCAACGCCATGCATAATTCATTTTCACTAAAAATTTCAGAGACAGGATTCGCCAATATATTTTTAAGGCATTCTGCAAGGCATGGCTCTATGAAAGCGAATTTCTTTGAGCTGTATAAAATAAAAAACAAAGGTCTTACATCTATTGCGAAAACGCTTCGCTAATATTAACCATGTTTTTGTTATTAAAATTGAGGAAACGAACAACTATTGCAAACTATTTGTATATTTTAGGAATTCTTCATATTTTGACTTCTATATAACAATAAGCAGTTTTCCTACTATTTAATTGAACATGATGTTCGTTCTCTCCATTAAATATTTTTTTCGTTCCTTCTCTCTTTCTTTGAGGAATACTTTAAACAAATTATGAATTTGATCTCTGAGCCATTTATATAATATGGCGTATATGTAATATTGGAGTATATGTATTATTTTACCAGGCACAATTTTGGCGGCACAGTTAGTAATTGATGTATAGGATATTAGAGCCACACATTTTGGGGACAGCCATTTGCCACAATGAATTTTTATTTTGGACCAATATTGTTTCACAAAATTGGACCAACAATTCGCACCAGCGGCGATCATTTTCCCAAATTAATATCATTCAAAAGTTAAATTTTTCTTCCAATCTACTTCAAGAAATTTTTTGACTCATCGATTTAATTCTACTCACCATTTTTACTTCTATTAGAAAATCTTGTCAACATTTTATTTTCTAATTGAAAATTTTATTTCTATTAAATTTTTGCTCGAAATTTTTTTTTCTATAGAAAATCGCTTGTAAACAAAACTTTATTCTATAGAACATTTTTCAAAATTTTATTTCTATAGAAACATGTTAGTCAAAAACTTTATTTCTATAGAACAATTGCTTGTCAAAATTTTATTCTCCTACAAAATTTTTGTCAAAATTTCTATTTCTCATCAGATGAATTTTTGTTGCAAAATTTTTTTCATATAAAAATTTGTTCATAAGACTTTCTATCTTCTATAGAATTTTTTTTCAAAATTTTTATTTCTATTAGAAAATTTTGTCAAAATTTTATTTCTTTAGAAAATTTTGTAAAAATTTTAATTCTATAGAAAATTTTGTCAAAATTTTAGTTCTTATAGAAAATTTTCAAAATTTATTTCTATAGACAAATTTTTCAAAAATTTTTATTTTCTATAGAAATTTTTTTCTAAATTTTATTTCTATAGATTTTTTTTTAAATTTTGATTTCTTATAGAAAACTTATTTTTTCAACAATTTTAATTTCTATGGAAAATTTGTCAATTTTATATTCTTACAGAAAATCTTGTCAAGATTTTATTTCTATAGAAAATGTTGTCCAAATTTTATTCTATTAGAAACATTTCTGTCAAAATTTTATTCTCTATAGCAAAATATTTCTTGTTAAGCGATTTGATTTCTGCCTAGCAATTTTTGTACAACACATTTTATACTTCTATATAGACAATTTTAAATGCTTTATAGGAAAATTCTTGAAAATTACACGATTTGAACCGACAAAATGGGCCTATAACAAATTTAACCAAAATTCACAATTTGGTTTCGACCAGTCGCGACCAAATTTTTAAGAAATTAATAATTTATTCTTAGCACCAACTTTTCGTACGGATCGCCATCGAGAAATAGCGTGTAACTCCGATACCAACAAGATATCATAATAAGAGTGCCTCTATATGAGCGACATACTCTTGAATACATTACTGGGATTAATATGATGAATTTTAAAAATAAAAAAGGCATACAATATTCGTTATTTATATTGACCATAAATTTGATAAGTTAAGATTTTTTTATAATTTCAATATGAAGTTCCAACACAAGTAGTTTCAATGGAATGGAAAGAAAATCGACATTGTGTATTTAATATCACAAATCAATGGATCCTAAATCGTGGGACTTTGGAAATTAGTGTTTTAGATAAAAATAATTGAATTTGGAAAAAATACAAAATGTTACTTCTATCATAAAATTTGTCATAATTTTATCTCTATACAAATTTTTTGCATATAATTGTTGTATCTATACAATTTTTTTTTTGTTTTATTTCTGCACAAATTTTGCGTAAAAATTTTATGTTTATAAGAAAATATTGTTTAAAATTTTATTTCTATAGAAATTCTTATGTCAATAAATTTTATTTTCTACAGAAAATTGTAGCTTTCCATAGAAATTTTGAAAAAATTACCGATTTGACGAATAATGATCAAAATCAACCAAATTTCTATTATGCTCCGACCATCGGAACCAAATTTTAAAACATTAATAATTTTTTGGACCAATTTTTTGTCCGTATTCGGACCCAATGCAAACCCTGGTTAGAATTTGCATTTTGATATAAACGTGAGCGTATATAAATCCAATTGCGGCAATTTATTTTCATTCGGTGGCTTAAAGAAAATTATTTAAAGGAGATTATATGCGAACAGATATTTCTGCACATTCTTCGATAGTATCTGTAATGAGTTCACAAGGGGACACTTTTAGTTTTATTATCCTTAACAGTAAATTGCATGTTTTAAACGGTCTCACAGAGACAAAACTTATACTCAGAATGCACAAAGTATGTTAAATGAGAAATACTGACCCTAAGCAATAATCTAAAAATTAATGTTGAAATGAAAAAATTAACTCTGAACTATTGCTGTTAAAATTTTTGATTACTGATTATCGATGTTAAACTTAAAAGTAACGATTTTCAATGCTGTACATTTTAGAAAACTACACTTTGAAGTTATATATACAGGAAAACTTTCAGTTAGTGCACGAACCAACGATCGAACAAAAAATTTCGTCCAACATTTCGGAGGCTTCTAGTTATGAGGAGATATTTTAATGCATTTAATATAGCAAACGTCTATATACACGCGCAAAAGAAAAAAAACGTTTGGAAAACTGCTTACACGAAAACGTTTTCTTTTGTAGAGTTTCTAGAATTGCTTCAGGAATTGCTTGCTTAGCAAATTTTTTATTTATTTTCTCAATAAGAAATAATTATTTCGTTCGAACCAAACAACAAAGTCATATTCGTTTATATCAAAGCAACTGTTCTGCTTCTTATGACTTGTAAGTCTTTAATAAGTGAACTTTACAGTTTTGAGTAAAAAATAATTAATATAGTAGTATGCGAATGTTGAACACTCTCCGTCCGGAATCTTCCGAAAGACATTCTGGAATATGATTAAATAAAAAAAACAAAAATCTTTCTTGGCTGTTCGAAGTCGACGCAGGCATCGAACCCACAGACCCTATGGCATTGCAAGGCGGCGTAGCGACCACTGCTCCACAGGCTACCCAACTAAATGTTGTTTCATGGTTAAGAGTAAAGCTTGTTTAATCGGCCTCGTGGGTGCGTCGCAAGTATATGCTATTAATAAATTATAACTTTATAGGATGCTATAGTTAAAGATAACTTATAGTGGATAGTGTGTGGCTTACAAGTCTGCATCTGGTCCGCGGTTCGATTCTCCGTCCAGCGCGAAAGGATAAAATGTTAAAAAATGATTATAAAATCGCAATAATTTCTTCTTATTGTTTGTATACAGATGAGTGCTAAAGAGAGATAAAAAAAACTCGTGGAAGTGAGAAAAGATGTGAGAGAAACGCAATTAGCCAGAAAAGACTTGTGTTTTTTGGTTGTCTTATGAAATTTTTACATCCTGAAAAACGAATAACGTTTATCACAAAGTATAGCAGTTTTTCCAAATTTAAATTTCTTTAAGCAAAAACATAATGAAGAAACGAAACTTTTGTTTTAATCATTTCGTTTGGGAGGAAGAAGAATTTTTTTTCCGTTTTGAAACCCTTTTATCCAAAAAATAAACCAATTTCATTAAGCAATCGGCCTACAAAATTTTCACCCACAAAATCCCCAATACATTTTTGTTTTGATATAAGAAAAAGTATTGAAATTGGCCATGGTCGCCAAACTTAGACCTCTGAATTTATAAGCGTGTAAGACACAACCGTAAAGCTACAACGCAAAAAAGAATTTACTTTCCCTCCTGTATGGTCATCAATAAGATAAATATCCATTTAAGTTATATTTAATGATAGCAATAGCTCGCGGCTGCCCACGAACCGGAAATAAACAAAGTTTATTTAACAGAAACAAACATTTAGTTTGGTCACGTTGACCAGTGGTTGCTACGTCCGACTTAGCATGCAAGGGTCGTGGGTTGATTTCCTCATGCTTCGACAAATTTTTTTTTGTTTTTTTTTTTTTTTTTTTTTTACAATACATATTATGTTCGGAAGATTTCCAGAAAAATGTTCAACATTACATGTACTATAATTAAATTCATGAAACTGTAAAATGTTTCTTAAATGAAGACCGTAAAGTCAGAACAAGAAAAACATGATTTGCATTAATAAACGAAATGGACTTGTTGTTGTTCTCAAAAATAACTTTTTTACCCTGCTCCACCTGTGGAACAAGGTATTATAAGTTAGTGCATATGTTGCAACACCAGAAGGAGACGAGATTAAGACACCATGTGTCTTTGGCAAAAATACTCAGGGTGGGCTCCTGAGTCACCACGAGATTAAGCGATGTCCGTCTGTCCTTCGTGTCCGATCTGGTCGTGAACACATTTTTGATAATCAAAGTCTGGTCGCAGTCTTTAGTCCAATCGACCTTTTCAAATTTGGCCACAAAGTAGTATGTTTTGGGCTCAGAATAGATCCCTATTAGATTTTGAATAAATCGGATATCAGATTTAGACATAGTCCCATATTATATATTTCGCCGATATGGACTTATATGGCCAAGAAAGCCAGAGTTTTTATCCCTATTTGCTATAAAAATTTTGCACAAGAAGAACAATTAAGTACTATAGTCAACGTGCGTGCCAAATTTTATTGAAATCGCGTCAGATTTATAAGTATAGCTCCCACTATAATATCTTTCGCCCGATATGGATTAATACGTTCCCAGAAGCCAGATTTTAACCCAATTGGTTGAATTTTGCACAGGGGTAGAATTAGCATGTGTAGGTATGCGGTGCCAAAATTTGGTTGGAAATCGGCTTCAGATTTAATTATATCCCCCATATAGGCTTTCGCCCGATTTACACTACATGACACAGAGGCCAATTTTTAACTCCGATTTAGTTGTGAATTTTTGCCAGGAGATAGAATTAGCATTGTTGCTATGGTGCAAATTGGTTGACCATCGGTTCAGATATAGATATAGCTCCCAATATTATTGTTTTTTCTGCAATTTCGACAACGAAAAATGGGTCAAAATAATTTTTTCCTCTGTAAAATCGCCACTGCTTGTCGAAAAGTCGCTAAAATTGACTCTAAATTTCTAAAACTTGTAATACATATATATAGAGGATAAATCATAAATAAACTTTTGACGTAAAAGTTTCCTTTAAATTGCGTTCAGATTTAACAATTGTTTCCCATCATTTTTTTATAAAATTGTAGTTTCACCCAGTGCATTAGCCAACTTTAAATTTTGAGTCTATAGATTTTGTTAAAAGTCTATCAAATTCTGTCAAAATCGAGTGATATTTAAATGTATGTATTTGGGACAAACCTCTTATATATAGCACCCAACACATTTGACGATGTGATATGATATCGAAAATCTTAGATCTACAAAGTGGTGACAGGTTATAATATAGTCGGCCACGCGCCGACTTTAGACTTCCTTATTGTTTTTATTGAAAAAGATAAAAATTTTGTAACAAACGAATTTTTATTTGGGATAAAAGTTTAAAATTTTACGAAGCTATTCAAAAAACTCTAACAAAAGAAAAAGTCATTTCACGGTACAAACTTTCCCAAACGTTTTTCTTTCTTTGCGAGTACAATTTCGTCTATATTATTTATTTATTTCCAAAATTCGCGCTACGAAAATCCCGTAAATGGATAGGCTATGTTTTTAAAATCAAATTCATTGCGCCAGTAATTACCATAGTGCTTGCCTTGACTTTTTATTTTTCTAGGTCATATGTAAACATTTTTGTTGCTTACCATCGTAAAGCAACTATTTTTCTTATGAATATAGAAACAGAGAAATATAAAGTTTTTAGTGAAAAATTTTGGAATTATATAAAATATTATTTGTGAAATATTAAAAAAACCTTACGACAGAAAGGTTTTCAATAAATTTGCCTAATAATAATTTTTAATTGATTTAAATGCGAGAGAAAATTAAAAAACAAAAACCTTTATAAAAAAATTATCAAAATTTTTTTATACTCACAAGATAGATGATTGTTAAATATTTTTTTATTTTTCTCAGTTAAAACATGTACCTAACTTATCCTTTAGTAAGTCTTAACGCACTCTTCAAATTCAAAATATTTTCATTGCTCTAGATTTACTGAACTGAATTTAGACACTGGATTTCTGTTAATAAACCTATATGCACAATACTGTTTAAAATTGTTCGAGTTTTGCACAAAAAATCGATCATTTTTTCATGATTACTTTCATTTAATAATCATTTTAAGGGATACAAACTTTGTGAAATTTGTGCTTGGCCTATTCCCCCTCAGTTACAATAAAAATTTGCAACAAAATATGTATAGAATTTATGCGTTGTTTTGTTGATTTTAGTTTTCACGCTAACTCGGAATCTAGTACTCACTTATATGTTGTAAATTAAAATTAAAATATTTAAGCAATATTAAATTAAATATTTTTGGTTGTAATTTATAATTTGGTCGTGGATATTCATTCATATAATTTTGGTTATTATTATTATAAATTAAATTCAATACCTTTCACTCGTTGCTATTCTTCATATACTTAAAAAATTTCACCCACATTCCACATAAAGCAAATATAATATAGATGACCAATTATGAACAAGATAAACATATAATCAGTGAGAAGGTTATCTAAAAAAAAAAACAAATAATTAACAAATTGAATTCAATGGAATAAAAACAAAACAACAATAATTACAACAGTTTCATTTGACCCTTTAAACTTAATGCTTAGTGTGCATTGATATAATTAACTTATGCTTAAAACGAAACACCATATTTTGAAAAACTGTATAGAAATAGACAATTCATCTCGAAAAAACACTAAGAATCAAATCTAAACAACAACTGAGGTGACAACTAAGGCACTTCACATTCTTTTTTCCCCTCCCCCAAGAACATCTACATATAGATGCAATATTGACAGCAAAACAGATTGATGAAGAAGAAAACTTTAAATTTTAAAATCACATTTCAAAAGTATTACAAACTTGCTTGAAAATTTATCCAAAAATAAATTATTAGGTCATCAGATTGATCATTTTCCTAAAATATTGTTTTTTTTATCTCTAACATTAATTCACTTGCAATTCTCACTTTTATTAAACTATACTGAGATGTTTTACAGTATATATATTCTTTGTTGTGCTTTCAAACCTATTTTTCATTCTTTTATATGTTATTCAAGTGTTACGCTAGACCACTATATACTATTCGATTACTATTGTATGCTTGTTTTATCACATAAACCGTTATCAAACAGATATTTTAATAATTAATAGTAGTTATATTATATAATAGAAAAAAAACACAACAAAATTCATAAGCAAGCATATTCATCATCTCATATTCAGGCCTCGTTTTTTCTATTGAATCGGCAACCCAAAATCTTAAAATACCATACGCCATGCCATAATCATTTGTCAACTAAAAGATCAAGCAGACATGCATTCGCCAATTATATTTTAAGGGCACTATCTGCAAGCGCAATGGCTCTATGAAAGCGAATTCTTAGCGATCTGCAAAAAAATAAAAACAAGGCTACATCTATGAAACGTTTGCTATGAATATTAACCAGTTTTTGGTTATTAAAATGGTGAGGAAACGAAACAACTTATGAAAACTTTTATATTTTGTTTAGATTCTTTCATATATAACAATGAAGCATTTCCTATCTATTAAATGAAAGAATGCTTTCGTTCTCTCATTTAAATTTTTTTCCGTGTCCTTCTCTTGTTTTAGGCAAATTTAAGCAATTATGAAGAATTTATCTCTAGAGCCATTTATTATAATATGGCCGAGTTAGTAATTTGGAGTATAGATATTACCAGCCACATTTTGGCCGGCAGCTTAGCTAATTGATGTTAGTATATTAGAGACCGCACATTTTGGGACAGCCATTGCCACAAATAATTCTTTATTTGGACCAATATTTTTCATTGCGACCCAACAATTCGCACCAGCGCGATCATTTTCCAAATTGAAATTAATATAATTGAAAAAGTAAATTTTTTTCCAAAACTCTTTACTTCGATAGGAAAATTTTTTGTCAAATATTTAATTCTACTTCAACATTTTTTATTTCTATTAGAAAATCTTGTCAACATTTTATTTCTATTGAAAATTTATTTCTATTAAATTTTTGTCGAAATTTTTTTATTCTATAGAAAATGTTGTAACAAAACTTTATTTCTATAGATACATTTTTCAAAATTTTATTTCTATAAAACATGTTGTGTCAAAATATTTATTTCTATAGAACAATTGCATTGTCAAAATTTTATTTTCCTATACAAAATTTTTGTCAAAATTTTATATTCTATAGAAGATAGTCAATTTTTAGTCATGAAAATTTGCTCAACTTTTATTTCTATAGATATTCAGAATTATTTTCTTGAAATTGTAAAATTATTCAAAAATTAACTTTCTATAGAAATTGTCAAAATTTTATTTCTATAGAAAATTTTGTCAAAATTTTATTTCTATAGAATTTTTTTATCAAAATTTTATTTCTATAGAAAATTTTGTCAAAATTTTATTTCTATAGAAAATTTTGTCAAAATTTTAGTTCTATAGAAAATTTCTGCATGTGAATTCAAATCCCTGATATATAAAATTCGACGATAGCATAGAAAAGAGATAATGTACATGTTTCGAAATATATCTTTTGGCATAGCCGGCATATCAATGTTACAACCAACTCTTATCTGAGAGGGTTCATAGTGTGTATTTTGTTGGGCTTTCAATACCAACTGCTCTGTAATCTTATTCTGATAAATTGGTTGAATAGGTTTTGCTGCAAGATAGAGGATGCTGATGAGTAGTGGTAAATCCGAAACGTAGCGATCCATGCCAAACCATCTTGCAGTCTATAAGGCTTTGAACACCAAATAAATTTGACAAACATTCTTTTCCTCTGTTGGTATGAACCTACTCTTTGTAGTTTAGTACCATTATGTTTTAAGCTTGAAAATAAAAAAAACGACCAACAATGCAATTAAAGAACAATAACCAACAACGATAACAAAAACAAACAAATCTTTCTGTATAGAAACATTTTTCAACAAATTTTTATTTTCTATGACGAAATTTGTTCTAAATTTATTTCTATATATTTTTTTTTTAAATTTCACTTTCTAATAGACTTTGTTCTTAAATTTATTTCTATGGAACAATTTGGTCAAAACTTTATTTCTAAACAGAACACTTTCTACAAATTTTACATTTCTACAGAAAATCTTGTCAAAATTTTATGTCATATCAGAAACAATTTTTGTCAAATTATTATATAAATTGTCAATAATTTCTTCTATAGAAAATCTTTGTCAACATTTTATTTCTATGAAATGTTTCTCAAAATTTTATTTCTAAAAATATTTTGTCAAATATTTTATTTCTATAGAAAATTTTTTGATCAAAATTTATTCATATAGAAATTTTCAAAAATTTTATTTCTATAGAAAGTTTTGTACAAAATTTTATTTCTATAGAAAATCTTGTCAAAATTGATTTCCTTAAGAAAATTTTGTCAAAATTTCTATTTCTCTATAAAAAATTACGTCAAAATATTTATTCTATAAAAAATTTCGCAAAATTTTTTTTTATATAGAAAAATTTTGTCAAAATTTTATTTCTATAGAAAATTTTGCTAGAATTTTATTTTCTATAGAAAAATTTTGTGAAATTTTTTCTATGAAAATTTTGTCAAAGTTTTGATTTCTATGAAAAATTTGATAAAATTTTTATTTCTATAGAATATTATAAAAAAATTTCAAAAAATTTCTTAACAATTGCATATTTTGTACCTATAAAAAATTTTAAAGTTTATTCATAAAAATTTGACAAAATTTTTATTTCTAAATCAATTTTGTAGTAAAGATCTTGATTATCTATAGGACATTTTTGTAGCAAATTTTTCATTTCTACAGAAACATTTTACATGTCTATAGAAAAATTCTGAAATAATTACAGATTGACAAAATGGGCCAAAATTAACCTAATTCCATTTGGTTCGACCATCGGACCAAATTTAAAATTAATAATTTATTTGACCAATTTTGGTCCGATCGCACCAAAATGGTAACCCTGATACCAAAGATATCATAATAAGAGTGCCATATATGAAGGAAACATACTCTTGAATACATTATGGGATTATATGATGTAATTTTAAATAAAAAAGCATACAATAGTCGTTATTAATAAAACTATTGACAATACACATTATGGTTAAAATTAAGGCCTTTTTCGTTTCGCAAAAAATACGAATAGCCTTGGATGTTAATACTATTTCCTATCATTGTATTCTGCGCCCAAAATGATAGTGTCATTCCAAATGTTATTTATTAATTCATAACAATTTGGTGGGATACAGGGATCACACAATATACTATGACAGTGTGCCCTTCATATAGTGGCAATCAATATTTCGAGAATGTTGCATCCTTTTTTCCCAATCGAAACTCGCCACTTAAGATTATTTTTTTTAAATTTCCAATATGAAGTTCACAACACCAGTAGTTTGATATCGGAAATGGAATGGACAAGAATAATCGACAATCTGATGTATATTAAATATTCAAGCAATCACATTGGCATCACTAAATCGTATTGGAATCCTAAGTAGAAACTTCATGATGAAAAAAATGTATATGCAAACATTCAGTTCGGAGATATAAATTCCTAAATGTGTACCGAGGAAGTACAAATGAATTCTTAGAGCCAGTAGGGACTTTGGAAACAATTACATTTTTAGATAAAATAATTGAAATTTGCGAAAAAATATATA
>PGFW01047015.1:0-20767 GCA_003123925.1 Haematobia irritans | reverse complement strand
GGCGTGGTGTTTTATTAGCCTAACCACTTATTCACATCCAAAAGTAAGAAAATCATAAAGTACCCATACTTCCCTCATTTTTCTAGAATAAGAGACACCGCACGATTTTACATGCAATAAACAAAAAATTGAGCCGGATTTCAATAATGTTTTGATAGTTAGTATACAATAGAGACCAATCTTATGGGAAGAATACCTACCACACAAATGAAAATATACTTTTTCTTCGGCCTTAAACACACAGTATTTCTCTCTGTGTGGAATAGGAAAAATTAAAAACCAATTTTAGTCTGTATTTACAGCTATACGACATTGCCTAAAGCAAACATTTAGATATTCAGACATCCCATAATCATCGTCACATTAAACCGCCTCTCTGTGAACAAATCCTTTTGTGTAGATTTAGACCATGCCACAAGAGAACGCCTGGGATAAACTTGCGGGAAAAAATCGAGGGAAACGTGTGATGTGATGGCATTTGTTAATGAAAATATTTTTAATGACTTGCACCCCAGTCGTTTGGTAACACCAAAATGCTATTCAGCCCAGAATCTAGTCAGTCTTCATAGTTAGCTTGTGGCCATCCAATGAAACAATTAATGTATTGGACATCGTAAATATCAAAAAAATTATTGTAAAAGCGAAGACTTGGCGAACTAGTCGTTGTAGCATGACAAAAAGCACCTGCAACAATGCTGCTTAAATGCTCTACCATATCAGCAACGCGATAACGAGTAGCTTAGCGGTATACTTCCCTCAAACAAGGATGGCGTTTCTGCTATAATAAACGATGACATGCCGTAAGGAGGACACTTCATCTTTGATCCAGGACTACTAACTACATTTCAGTAAGCCAATGTCGCGCGCTGACGTGTGTGTTATGTGAGCATTGCAATAGCCACCTAGGCATTTGGCACTTGCGCGCTTACACGTGCCCCTAGCAGTCAAACTTCTTTACATTTCAATAATGATATCTGGTACTGATGTAATGGTAGAGCATTATCAGGCGAAAACACCTTTAAATGTTTTAACGCTATATAAAAAAAAACAAACAACAAAAAACGAAAACATTTTCCAAATGTGTTCTTATTGCTGGTAAAATATAGGTCATTCTTTAATTGTTATTAAAATCCGTAACGCCATAAAAACGATTCAGTAGAAATTCATTGCATGCTTAGTGATAATACACGAAGTAACCTGCCCCAATGAAATTCCAGATCATTAGCATTTTATACGCTGTCGGCTAAATTACAATTAATTTTAATGGTCGATTTGAAATGGATGGTCAATCAAAGATCAGGTAAAACAGCGTGATGGATAAAGGGTTTAGTGTACATCGCAAGGGTGGCTGATATTTATTGAAAACAATTTAAAATGTAGCTTCATATCTAAAATCGCTTGTACTGGAGGCAGACAGGTTCATTCCAGTGACCAGTGTTCATTTTATTGTTTATAATTTATTTAAATATTGAATACAGAAAAATATTACTCGTGATGGAATTCAAGACTTTATGGAAATAATGAATTTGCAATGCTACCCACGTTATAGATTCGAAAAGACGCCTACAAGTGCAACGGGATTGCATATATTCATAGATGGCATTAAATTTCTACAGAAATAAAATTTTGACAAAATTTTCTATAGAAATAAAATTTTGAAAAATTTTCCATAGAACTAAAATTTTGACAAAATTTTCTATAGAAATAAAATTTTGACAAAAATTTCTATAGAAATAAAATTTTGACAAATTTTCTAGAAGCAATCAAAATCTTGATAAACATCAATCAATAACAGTTTAGGGCAATATTTCTATATAAAAATTTTGGACAAAATTTTCTATAGAAACTAAGATTTGTAGATTATCTTTTCCTTGCGTATCGGGCTTACATATAACTATCTATGCGACCCGATACTGGACCAAGATTTGGCAAGTGTGATGTTAGGCGGCCGAAATTTCAGTCCTACGCTACGCAAAGTTTCAGACTGGCGGTCGGATTAATTTTGCTGTTGCCAATACTGCTGGAAGTCGAATCTTGGGGTGTCGTTTGAAAATGGGGAATAATGATATTGATACAGTAAGACGGTGTGGACACAATTTTTGCGAATGGTGTGTGCTTAGAAGAGTCCATGGCAAAAAATGTGAGGCCACCAGTGGTGCCTGATGCGTTCAGCATTCGTCCCGCCTTGCATCCTACAGGATTCGTGTTCGATTCCTGCTGGACGAACCGCCGTAAGAAAATTTTTCAAGGCGCAGATTTTCGTGAGTGTTTTCATAGCTTCTCTAAGTGGGTTTCCGCTGCCATGTGGAACGCCGTTCGGCTCGGCTATAAAATAGTGAGGTCCCTTGTCATTGAGCGTGGTAACGGGATATCAGAGGAGCACTTGGCAGTAGATAGAGAGGGAAGTTGTCTCGCACACACTTTTTGCGATGGTATCACAAGTGGACTGAATAGTCTAAGTGCAGCCTGATATATCGTAAGTCAACGTTTTTTTCCATTTCGACCGGTACCAGGGTATTTCAACGTCCAAAGTTTCAACCCTCGGACGTACGAATGTTTGTTCAAGGATCGTGGAGTTGGTCATCGTTCCATGGATGCGGAGGTTATGGAGCTGTGCGTGGGATATTATTATATAATGTATGGACCGGATGTAAACCGAATTTTTTGCATGGTCTCTAAACGAACGATAGTGCAATATTTATCGATGTGTTGTAAAAGCCGGAAGTGATAATAGTTGATTAAGCCATTCCATCCGTCATATGGTGAGAGCAGCGGATATATAATATCATTTGTAGCTTATCTCACAAATAATAAGGTAGTCCTAAGACCGTTCTTGTTATACAATTTAGTATCCATACGCACGGACTAAAGGCAGTGGCGATTTTATAAAGGAAAATGTTGGTACTTTGACCATTTTTGTCGAAATCAGAAAAACATATATATGGGAGCTATATCTAAATCTGAACCGATTTCAATCAAATTTGGCACACATGACTATAGTGACTAAGTTTATTCCTAGTGATTAGCAATGTTTCAAAATTTCAACCAAATGGCCAAAACTCGGTTCTGGACCATTTTAGTCCATACGGGCGCGAAAAAATATATATGGAAGCTATATCTAAAATCTGAACCGATTTCAATCAATTTGCACGCATGACTATACAACCAATTGTACTCCTTGTGCAAAATTTCAACCAAATCGCTATAAAACTCTGGTTCTGTCTGGGTTTCCAATATTTATGCCATATCGGCGAAAGATATATATGGAGCTATATCTAAATTCTGAACCGATTTCAATCAAATTTTCACACCTATTGACTATATACTAATGTTATTTTGCAAAATTTTCAAGCCAAATCGCAAAAACTCTGGCGCTGGTCCATATTAGTGCATATCGGCGAAAGATATATATGGGAGCTATATCTAAATCTGAACCGATTTCTTACCAAAATCAATAGGGTTCTCCTTCTGACCCAGATTAGGAAGCATGTGCCAAATTTGAAGGGCGATTGGACTTAAATTGCAACTAGACTTTGATCACAAAAATGTGTTCACAGACACGACGGGACGGACGGACGACAGACGGACATGGTTATACTCGACTCAGGGACCACCCTGAGTTTATTGCCAAAGACACCCTTGTCTATCTCGTCTCCTTCTGGCGTGTTACAAACATATGCACTAACTCTTATAATACCCTGCTTCCTCACAGTGCTGGCGCAGGGTATAAAAAAACTAGGACTGGTGCCAAAGGAGATGCTTCGCTGGCATGAAATCCGGTCGAATTGTTGATTTTCTCCAATTTCAAATTGAGAATTTGTAAAACAAACAAACATGATCGGTTTTACGTGCCAACAGATTAGAAACGTGGATAATCATCTTTAATCTGTCTAAAAAATAACTTTTTTGGAGTATTGACAAATCGTTTTCATTTCGGCTATGGGCGGGAAAAACGATGAGTGTAGTAGTAGTTCGTATTCCGATTTGAACAATGTGACAATAGCGATACTATGAAGACCTGGAGTCCTCCCTCGTTCCCGGTCACAAGCAACCTGCCTGGCTTGAAACGGCACTGCGTCTTAGCAACTGTCTGGCTGTGGGCTCTGCTGGGCGGGAACGTCTCCTTAGGCACCACATCGCGCCCTACTTCACAATCGTCGTGTAGTACGGTTGCCACTGTTTTTAGAATTCTACAAATTGTAGATTTTTTACTGTTTGGTAGAATTCTTGATGTTTTGGTAGTGTTTGCAAAATATTCCTCACCAACGAAAAGGTACTTCACAATTTTTTAATAGAAATAAAATGTTGACAATGTTTTGTGTAGAAATAAAATTTTGACCTAATTGTAATATATAATTTGTTTTTTACTTGGTAGGTTTTTGCCTTCAGTTAGATAGAATTCTCTAAAAAATTTTTAAATTTTTTACTGTTTGGTAGATTGATAGAATTCTTAATATGTTGGGTAGATTTGCGAAATATTCTACTCCAACTAAGATGTATTTCACAAATTTTCTATAGAAATAAATAGTTTTAACAAAAATTGTTACTATAGCAAATACATTTTGATAAATTTCAATAGAAAAGAAAAAATTTTTTGATAAATTTTCTATAGGAATAAAAATTTTGAAATAAAATCAAAACAAAATAAAATTTTGACAATTTTGCTATAGAATTAAACTTTTGACCAAAGTTGCTATTAGAAATCAAATGTTGGCAAAATTTTCATATTAGAATAAAATGTTTAAATGTTTACTAGAAACATGTTGCCAAATTTCATAAAATAAAATTTTGACAAATTTTAATGACAATAAATTTTGAAATTTATGCAAGAGGCAAATAATTTTGACAATATTTTGTATAAGAAGTAAAATCTTTGACTAAACATTTGTATAGAAAAATTTTAAAATTGGGAATAATTTGACAAAATTATTATAGAAGTAAAATTTGATAAAATTTCACTAGAAATAAAATTGAAATTTTCACAAAATTTTGAATTGATGAAATTGAAAATTTCTTAGACAATAAGCCTTTTCTATATTAGACAATTTAAGATTAATTTGACATATAAAATATTATGACAATTTATATGAAATAACAATTTTGATAATATTGTTTTGCAATAGAAATGGCATTTGACAAGTTTTGCTAATAGAAATAAATTTTGATTTGTATAAAATAATTTTTACAAACATTAGAAAGTTAAAATTTTGATGGACAATAACTTGTCAAGTTCTAATAGATAAGTAAAATTTTGACAAAAATTTTCATTGAGAATAAAATTTTGACAAATTTTTCATAGAAATAAGAATTTGACAATCTAAGAATGATTTTAATTCTACAAATAGAAGTACAAAATTTGGTGGACAAAAATTTTGAATTTTCTATAGAAAAAATTTTTGAAAAATTTCATAGAAATAATTAAAAATTTTATATACTGATAATTGCTATGAAACCAAATATCGATAAATTTGCAATCTTAAGAAATAAACTTTTGACAAATTTGCTAAAGAAACATTATGACAAAAATTTTCTGTAGATCATACAGATTTTTGACAAATTTTCCTAGAAATAAGATTTTACAAAATTTTCTGCTAGAACTAAAATTTTGATAAAATCTCTATAGAAATAAAATTGTGACAAAGATTTTCGATAGAAATGAAATTTACAAAACTTTTCTAATTAATGATAAAATACTGTTTTTTATTTCTTTGTAGACAGTAAAATTTTTACGAACATAGTTTTCATAGAAATAGAAATATTTGACAAAGATTTTCCCTAGTAGAAATAGGTACTTATTGACTAAATTTTTCTAATAGAATTACATTTTTGACAAAATTTCTAATAGAAATAACATTTTGATAATATTGTCATTGCATAGAAATGCAATATTTGACAATGCTGTTGCTATAGACATAAAATTTTTGACAAAATTCATGTAGAACATAAAATTTTGATAAACACTTTTTACCAGAAATAAAAATTTTACAAAATTTTGGGTGGAAATAAATTTTGACAAATATTCATAGAGTAAATTTGAAAAAAATTCCATGAAATAAAAATTTTGAAAGGGAAATGTTCCATGAAATAAATTTTTGCATTTCTAAATAAATTCTCGTAAAAAATAATTCTAGATACAAATTTTTGAATTTTACAAAGTTCTCTATAGAAATAAATTTTCATTTTTTGTAACATTAATTTTGACAAAATTTTCTATAGAAGTAAAATTTTGAAAAATTTTCCATAGAAAAAAATTTTGACAAAATTTTCTATAGAAATAAATTTTTCGAAAATTTCAAATAGAAATAAATTTTGACAAGTTTGCTATAGAAATAAAGATTTAGAATGAATTTTGCCTATAGAAAAAAATTTTGACAAATTTTCTATAGCATAAAATTTTGAAAAAATTTCAAAATAGAAAGTAAAATTTGACAAAATTATTTCATAGAAATAAATTTTGAAAAAATTTCTATAGAAATAAATTTTACATTTTTTTGTGCAGAGACATAAAATTTTTAAAAAAATTTCATAGAAATAAAATTTGCAATTTTTTTTTTTGTAAAATAAAATTTTTACAAAATTTTCATAGAATAAAATTTTGACATAAAATTTTCTAATATGAGAAATATTTGACAAATTTTTCTTAGAAATAATTTTGAAGAATTGTATGTATAGAAATGCAAATTTTGACAAATTTCTATAAGAAATAAAAATTGTTGATAAAAATTTCTACAGAAATAAATTTTACAAAATTTTAGTGGAAATAAAATTTTGACAAAATTTTCTATAGAATAAATTTTGAAATTTTAATGTTCGCTAGAAATAAAATTTTGACAAAATTTTCTAGAGAAATAAAAAGTTTTGACAAAATGTGTACATTTGACAAAATTTTCTATAGAAATAAACTTTTGACAAAATTTCTATGAGAAATAAATTCATAAATATATGTAGATGCAATAAATTTTGACAAAGTTCGCTATAGAATAAAATTTTTGACTGAATTTGCTATAGAAATAAAATTTTGAAAAAATTTTCTGTAGACATAAAATTTTGGACAAAGATTTCATAGAAATAAAAACTTTGTACAAAATTTTTCTGTAGAACTAAAATTTTGACAAATTTTCTATAGAAATGAAAATTTTGACAAAATTTTGCTTAGAAATAAAATTTACAAAATTTCTATAAGAAATAAATTGGCCAAATTTTTTTGTAGAAATGGAAGGTTTGCATAAAATTTTTCATAGAAATAAAATCTTGACAAATTTCCATAGAAATAAATTTTGACAATTTTTAATAGAATAAAAATTGGCAAAATTAAGATTTTTTTTTTTTGGTAAAACAGTTTCTCAAATGTCTGTTGGTAGATTATGTTTTGCTGAAGTGGTAAGTAGCACAAGTGGAGAACTTCTCTCTTAATGCAATGAGTGGTCGCGCGATTCTATTTTAGCATAATGACTTCCTTGTACATAGGTCCGAATGTTACCAGGCAATACTGATGAGGGGAATAAGAAGCCGCATGAATAACTTGGGGGTTTGAACCCACGAGTTCCTGGTGTATTTAGTTAGGTTATGTTAGGCTGCAGCCCGGATGTCAATCAGGGCTCAACTTAGACTATGGTCACTCCATTGTGCATACCTAACATTTGGTTGAACTTCTCTTCTGATCATGAAGCTGCCTGCGCGTTCCCATGTCTAAGGTCAATGACAGAGGACCGGTCCTTTTTTTATAGCCGAGTCCCGAAACGGCGTGTCTCCACAATGTCGCATGAGCACACTTAGAGAACTTTGAAACCGCTCAGAACATGTCACCAGCATTACCTGAGGTGGATAATCAACCTGAAACTTTTTCGTTGTTGGTCGAAGCAGGAATTCGAACCCCCGGCCTATGTGTATGCAAACGCGGGCATAGCTAAACCATTGCACCAGGGTGGCACATCCCCATTTTGTGTATAGTATGCTAACCATTGCACCCGGTGTCGATACACACCAATATTTACTTTATTCATGATTCTAATCTTACTGGCAAATTGGATACAAAAATTAGTCAACGCGGAAAATCGTTCTGTGTGGGGGCTATACAAAATATCAGGCCCATACACGCCATGAATTCGGCACAGGTCTTTTGTGACCCTGAAATATACTTGTTAATTTTCAATTTAACTAATTTATAAACAGAATGTGTATGCCACACAGTTCACAAACTTCTAATAGGGAGATCAGACTAAACTTGTGTAACATTATTGCCAGGTTGGGGCTATAATTCTTATCGCATTACAAATATTGAAGTATTTCTAAATTAAATTGTAAAATATTTTTTGCAGAAATATTTTTAGGGTGTAGATATTGAATGTCAAAAGTAAATCCAAAATGATTTTTTTCCTTTGGATATAAGTTAAAATGTCTCCTCCGGTTACTAAAGATTACAGTGGTCCTATGTTGGTTAGTTAGTTTTCTTGCATATGCCATAAATTGTTGAAATTGTTTTAATTTGCTTCATTAGGGCTTCTTCAGACATGGGGTTAGCTTAGGATTGTCATTGCGAGCTGTTCCAGGGCAGTAATAGTGGTGGTGGCAAGTGCTAAACTAGTTCGCGGCTGTCAGATAATTAACAACTTCTAGAGGTGATTTTTCGCGCAAAACAAAAAAGAACAAAGAGCCGAAGGTAGGAAAAATAAGAAAAAGCCACAGGGATGTAGACATAATTGTAACTGTAGCACACAGATTCATTGCATTTGGGTCAGTGATTCTTTACGCACGCCTCTCGGTGGAGCAGCTAATCGATATCGATGGGAGAATATTTGTTGGCCAGCGACCAGTTTTGTCTGTTGCGAATACATTTATGATTTAATTAAAAATTCAGAATATTATTAAGTTCGTTTTATTTTCTACCCCATTTTGCTAAATTATGTTGTTATTGTTATTTATGGGGCTATAACCTATTATTATTATTTATTTGATGTTATTCTAGAAACTCTGATAGTTTTGTGCTCAATATCATAGCAATATTAATTATGACCCTATATATTAAACTTAAATTATTGAAGATGATATGCCGCATGGAGCTGTTTTACAATAATATTTTGCAAACTTACTTAAATATTTTCATATTTTAATTAGGAAATCTTAATGCGCAGTGATCATGGATTGGACTTTTATAAGTCATTCAGTAAATTTATACTCATAATTCAGACTTAAGCATTAATTCAATTTAAAAACAATTGGGGGGATTTAAAGACAGGCGCAGACTACGCATTACAATGATATAATATGAATTTATGTGATCTATAGCTCACGCTGATGTGAATCTCATTCTATTAATCATTTTCTGAGAACTTGATTTGACAAAATTATCTTGGACCTTTATCCACGTTCTCGGGGCTCTCACCATCATGAAATATGGGACCCGTATGACGAACACTATAACACTCTACGAACATCTTTAAAAAACATATCGGTTTGTTTTTTTATATACCCTCCATTCATAAGATGCGGGGTATATTACACATTGTCATTCCGTTTTGCTAACACATCAGAATATTGCTCTAAGACCCATAAAGGTATATATATTCTTGGGTAGTGGCGTGAAATTCTTGGAGTCGATCTGAGCATGTCCGTCCGTCCGTCTGTTTCGAAATCACGCTAACTTCCGAAACGAAACAAGCTATTCGACTTTGAAAACTTGGCACAAGTAGTTTGTTATCGATGATAGTCGGTATGGTTATTGGAAAATGGGTGCATAATAGTTCACTTTTACGGTATTAGCCCCATATAACAGGCGGCCCTCAAATTTTGAGCTTGTGGAGCCTCTTAACAGAAGCATATTTCATCCGATCGGGCTGAAATTGGTATATGGGGTTGGTATATTGGTACTCTAACAACCATTTGCAAAATTGGAGTCCAATCCGTGCATCAATTATATACTAAGCGATCCCCATATAAACCGATCTCCAGGATTTGCGGCTTGCGAAGCCTCAAAGCAGAAGCAAATTTCATCCGATTCGCCTGAAATTTGGTACACTTGTATGGTATTATGGTCTCTAACAAAACCATGCAACAAATATTGGTCCACATCGGTTCCATAATATATATAATAACCACACATATAAAACCGCGATTCCCCCGATTTGGTGCTTGGCGTAGTCGCCAAGAAGCGAGCAGATTGCCATCCGATCCGGCTGAAATTTTCGCTACATGATGTTTGGTATATAGGTCTCTAACACACCGCTGCAAAAATTGGGATCACATCGGTCCTTAATTATATAATGGCGGCCCATATAAACCGAGATCCCCAGATTTTGGGTGGTTTTGCGGAGCCTCAAAGAGAAGCAAAAATTCATCTCGATCGCCTGAAAATTGTGGTACATGATATCGTATATTTATTGGCTCTCTAACAACCATGCAAAAATTGGTCCACATCCGTTCATAATTATATATAACCACCATATAAACCGATCCCAGATTTGGCTTGCGTAGTCGCCAAGGCAGAAGCAAATTTTCATCCAATCCGGGTTGTTAATTGGAACTGGATGGTGTTATGTATATTGATCTTTAAACAACACGTGCAGGGAATTGGCGCTCCATATCGGTCCATAATTATATATAGCCCCCATATAAAACATTCTCCAGATTTTGACCAATACCAGGAAGCCTCTTGGGAGCAGCAAAATTCATCCCGCATCCGGTTACAAATTAGGCACGTGGTGTTAGTATATGTCAGCCTAACAAACCATACCAATAATTTGCGTCAATCAGCACAAAAAATTGCGTCCATATCGCCGTCATTTCTATAGGAAATTTTGTTAAAATTTTTAATTTATGTAGAAAATTCTTCGTCAAAATTTTTATGTTACTTTGTTAAACTGAATTATATACGTATTGGAATCGATCTTTTTTTGTACTTTAATATATACCACGTATGGAACTTATATACAATTTAGAAGATTGGTGTTAGGAGGTTTTAAGATACCTGGCCATTCGGCAAAGCCGTTTGACCAGCGACTTACAGTAATTTCGATTGTGGATGGCAGTGTTAAGATGAAATTTCTACGCATCCATGATGCGAGCGGGTAAACATATGATTCGGCCTAGGCCGAACTTACCGCCTTATCATACTTTGTGTTTCTAAAATTTGCTTGGGAGGACGAATTATTTTGCCCGGAGCTGTTGCCATTTTTTATTGAGTTCAAATCTTAGTTTATATTAAATTGAGAATAAATAAAACCAACAAAGCTTACTTTACATCAAGTGACTCAATTACTCTAGTCGTATAAATAAAAAAAATTGACTATAATATTTTTTATTGGGTGGTTAATCCAAACCGGTTGTTTGGACATTTTATTCGATTTTCAAACAATTATTTTTTTTCTAATTATGGATCCAGCTTTGCTTAACAATGCCTTTTGAGGGGGGACTCCATGGATACAGTGTATGCAATAAGGCCAAAAACGAGTCCCGTAGTTGTTGCATTTAACCCAAGTTAGCCATAACTGTGGTACAAGGTATAAAACGTTTTTGTGTAATAAGACGTTAGTACTGACACCATTTAGCGCTGTTAGTGTAAACCGATCGTCTTAAGTGAATTAAATTCTGACAGTAGGTTTGTCTTGCGGCGTGTTTCCATGTATTTTTTTGTTATGCAAAGTATAGCTTTTCAGTTTGTATCCAATCTATCTCGCTTCAAAAATCTTGGCATACAGGGTTTTACTTTGGGCTCAAAGTAACAATCCCTTATGTTGATTTGGCTATAAGATTTTATATATTTTCTTAATATTTTTATATCCCTGCCGCCCACACTGGTGAGAACAGCTCATCAGCGGTATTATAATGTTTTAGTGCATTATGATATTTGTAGTAAACCCAGTGAAGGAGACGAGTCGTAGGACATAGGTGTCCTTTAGGCAATAAAGCTCAGGGGTGTCTGGTTCCCTGAGTCTGACATATAACATGTCCGTGGTCTGTCCGCGTCCGTCAGCCGCTTCTGTCTTGCTGAACACATTTTTTTGTCGTATCCAAAAGTTCTTAGGTTCGCATATATTAGTTGCCGTAGTCGCCCGTTCAAACATTTGGCACTGTGTTCCTTTTTTTTGGGTCAGAATTAGAACTCTGATTTGATTTATGATTTAGAAATCTCGCGTTTTCAGATTTAGATGTATTTACGCCTGCCCTTACTAGCGTACTTTTATATCTTTCCGCGCGATATGCACTTATATCGGGACCCCAGAAGCCAGAGTAGTATTGGCCCAACAGTTTCGTTTCCGCTTAGATAATGTTTCTTGCACCTAGGAGTACAATTAGTAGTTTGATGGTCAATGTGGACTCGTGTGCTCAAGATTTGCATTGAAATCCGCCGTTTCAGATTTAGGGATTATATGGCTAATCCATATAGTATATTTCTGCGCCCGGATATGCACTTATGATGGGACCGCAGAAGCCAGCATACTAGTTTTTGGCACCGCTCAATTTGGTTACTGAAATTTTTAGCCCACGAGGGAGTTACAAATAGTATGTATAGTCATGCAGATGTGTGCCAAATCTTGATTTTGAAATCGCGCTTCAGATTTATATAGCTCCCCATAGATATATCTTTCGGCCGCATTCATTCGGTATCTTATTATGGTCCTAAGAAGCCAGAGTTGTTCAATTTGTCGCTGAAAATTTTGCACACGAAGTACAATTTCGTATATAGTCCTGTGATGTCCAAATTTGATTTGAATCGGTTTAGATTTTTAAAATACAGCTCCCGATATATATCTTTCGCCCGATATCGACTAATATTGTTCCTAGAAGCCAGAGGTTTTGGTCCAATTGGTTGAAATTTGCACTAGGAGCACCGATTGTAGTAGTGTTAGTTTAAATTGATACTCAATTTGAATTGAAATCGGTTTCAGATTTAGATATAGCTCCCATATAATCTTTTCGCCCGCATATGGACTAATATGGTCATAGAATCATAGTTTGGCCCACATTGGTTTGAAATTTTTTGCACTTTAGGAGTAAAGAATTGATTAGCAGTTAATAGTCAAGTGGAGTGTGCCAAATTTGATTGAAAGTGCGGTTCAGAGTATAGATATACGCTCCCATATATATGTTTTTCTGATTTTAGACATAAAATGGTTCAAATAACCAACATTTTCCTTGTAAAAATCGCTCTGCGTTAGTCGAAAAGTATCTAAAAACTGACTGTAATTTTTCCTTAACTTACATAATACATATATATATTCGAGCGATAAATTATTAAATAAACTTTGTTGAAGTTTCCATACAAAGTGCTTCAGCATTTAAATCTTTGCCCACTATTTTTATACCACCACCATTAGAATGGGTGACGGGCGGGTATTAATAAGCTTTGTCATTCCGTTTGTAAACACATCGCAAATATCGATTTCCGGACTATATTAAGAGTATATTATATTCTTGATCAGGGAAGGAATTCTAAGACCGATATAACGATGTCCCGTCTGTCTCGTCTGTCCGTTCCTGTCTGTTCTAGTACTTCATGTCTGTCTGTTCTGTTGCTAATCACGCTTACAGTCTTCAATAATGAAGCAAACTCGCTGCTGAATTTTGCACAAACTCGTCTTTTATCTGCAGGCAGGTCCAAGCTTTCGGAAGATGCGGCGTATATCGGTTCCAGGTTTTGATATAGTCCCCATATAAAAACCGACCTTCCCGATTTGGGGTCTTTAGTGGCTTATAGAAATCGTTAGTTTATCCAATTTGGCCTGAAATTTGAGAATCTAGAGATATTTATTGGACCGGTAAAGAGGTGTGCCAAAAAGGTGAGTAATCGGTCCATGTTTGGGTATAGCCGTTCCCATATGACCGACTCTCCCGATTTTACTTCTTGCTTTCATAACCGCCAGTTTTTTATTCAATTTTATCTGAAATTGTAAATCTAAAGCGTATTGTAGCGACCAAAAATAAGAGCTTCACTAATCCCGCGACGGGACTTAAGATCCGTGAGCAAAAAGTGTGAGTATCGCGTCCATATTTTGCGAAAATAGCCACCCATATTATGGCGACCGATTCTCCCGATTTTACTTCTTGAGGCTTATAGAAACCGCAGTTTTTATTCAACTTTACCTGAAATTGAAATCTACAAGTATTGTAGGCACCACAAAATGCGTGTGCCAAACATTTCGCGGTGAGTATCAGGCCAATTATTTGGTTTGTAGCCCCTATATAGCTAGGGCGCGGACTCCCGATTTTACTCTTTGGTCCGGGCTTATAGAAACCGCAGTTTTTATCTCAATTCCTACCTGAAGATGACATTAGAGGTATTTAGGACCACAATTACGGCTTGTGCCAAAAAGAAGATGTGAGTATCGGTCCATATTTTTGTATCAACACCCTATTATTAGACCGCATCTCCGATTTTTAACCTTCTTGGGCTTTATTAGAAACCGCAGTTTTTATTCAATTACCTTGAAATTGACGACATCTAGAGGTAATTGTGCTAAGACCACAAATACGTCGTGCCAAATAATTGTGAGTATCGCGTTCCATGTTTTGGTATGGTCCCCAATAAAACGACCTCCCGATTTGGGGTCTTGGGTTATAGAAACCGTTAGTTTTTATCCAATTTGTCTGTCTGAAATTGGAAATTAGAGGTATTTTAGGACCATAAGAAGGTGTGTCCGAAAATCGGTGAGTATCGGTCCATATTTGGTATAGCCCCATATAGACGAATTTTCCCGATTTTACTTCTTGCGACTTCTACAATCGACGAGTTTTTATCCTATATGCCTGAAATTGGAAATCTAGAGGTTATTTCGGGTCATAAAGAGGTGTGCCAAATACGGTGAGTAATCAGTCCATATTTTAGTATAGCCCCCCATAAGAAGCTCCTTGGGTTTTCTCAGAACCGTAGTAGTTTTATCTGATTTGCCTGAAAATTGTTAAATCATTCTGGTATTTTAGGACCTCACAAAAACGATGGTTATCGGATTAAGTTTTTTATCGCTTCCATTTGGTAATGCGCTCCATATAGACCGACTTCACTTCTTGAGGCTGTTGGAAGGAGCACTGATCATTAGCAAAATATTGCTTGAAACTCAATAATAAACCCATTTCCAGATTTTACTTCTTACAGATTTTAACAGATTTCACAATTCAATAACGGTCTTTGATTTATAAATTTTTTGCCCACACTTACAGAGTGTTAATGATTCCTCTAAACTCTCAAACAAAACGTTTCTTATAAATCCCTGAATCTGATATAGTCTCTCATCAGCGTGAAATCTTTAAAATTTTATACTTCGCGGAAGTGTCCTCCAAGCCCTCTAAAATTTCAAAGGAAACCTTAAATACTTGGTTTCATGGTGGGACGGTCATTTAAGATTCGCCGGGTATTCCGAACTTACTGCCTTGCTACTATCATTTGTTTTTACTAACCATTGCGTTTCTAACCACTTGCTGCATTAGCGCACTTAAACTTTGTTGATTCTATAATTTTGTAGACTGGTCTATCAAATTCTTGTCCAATTCTAGTGATATTTAAATTTTAATATATATGGACAACCTTATATTATAGCCACCCAACACATTTGACGGACTGCTGATAATGGTATCGACAATTTTAATATGTACAAAGTGATGCAGGGTCATTATTTATTAGTCGGCCCCGCCCGACTTTTAAAACTTTTCTTACTTGTTTTTAGTAAACTTTGATGCTTCTCCTAGTCCCCTTAGCTAGTCCGTTAAATTTTAACGCCAACTCGTTTTTTTTTGCTCCATTTCTTTCAGAGGCCGCCAAGTTAGAGAAAAAATTATATATTATAAAAGAATAAGTCATGTCTAAAGACTTAAGCTCAGAATTAATACCATGCGTTCAATGCATCGATGATTTGACGAGTTGAAATTCTTCTTTGAAATTCGATAAATGCTCGAATAGTCCTTGCCGCAATCAGAAAAAAATTCAAAACCCTTCATCAAGCGCACGGATTGACGCCATGGTGTGTTAATTCAACTTTTATTCTGGTTAGAACTTTTTCACATTTTGGTTTATTTTTTCTTACATTAATACATCCCGATCGTTGTTATTTATTTGATGTCTTGACCCTCTTTGGCTCATGCAATTTTAATTGCGTTTTGAATTGAAATTCGACGTGTGATATCATTTATTCACGGTTGCACATTAGTTGGTAAGATTTTCTACCAAAAATGGTAATTTTTTACTGCTCTGCATAAGATCGTAGAATTCTTATGTTTTTGGTAGTTTTGCCAAGAATATTCCTCTCAAACTAAGAGGACATCATAAATTCTAAAAATAAAATTCTGACCAAATTTTTCTAAAATAAAAAAGTTGACAAAATTATCTATAGAATAAAATTCTGACAAATTATCTAAGAAATAAAATTTTTGACAAATTTCTATAGAAAAAATTTTGCACAAAATTTTCTATAGTAAATAAAAATTTGACAAAATTCTATAGTAAATAAAAATTTGGACAAAACTTTCCTATAGAATATGAAATGCACAAAAATTTCTAAGGATAAATTTTGACAAAATTATCTATAAGAAATAAAATTTGGACAAAATATTATATAGAAAACTAAAACTTTGACAAAATACGTATAACATTTGACAAAATTATTCTATGGATAAAAAGGACAAATTATATAAGAAATAAATTTTGAGCAAATCGTAAGAAATAAATTTTGACATAACTATAAAAAGTAAAAGTTTTGACAAAAATTCTATAAAATAATTAAATTTTGACAAATTTATAAAAGAATAAAATTATGCACAAAAACTTTTTCTAAGAAAATCAAATATGACAAAATTATCAATGGGAAAAAAGACAAAATTCTATAGAAATAAAATTAACACAATGATAGAAAGAACTTTGACAAAAATCTTCTAAGCAAAAAAATTGTTGACAAAATTTATATAGAAATTAAAATGTTGACAAAATTATCATTGGAAATATAATTTTTGCAATAATCTAGGTGAATAAAATTTTTGACATAAATCTATAGAAATAAAAATTTTGACAAAGAAAAATTCGCAAAATTTCTATAGAAGTAAAATTTCAACAAAATTCGATAGAAATAAAATTTGACTAAAATTTTCATTTAAAACAACAATATTGCCAAAATTTCTATGGAAATAAAATTTTGACAAACATTGTTATAAAGATATTAAAATTATGACAAACTCTAGTGGAAATCAAATATTGACAAAATTTCAATGAAATAAAATGACAAAATTTCTATAGAAGATAATGAATTGTTGACAAAATATCTATTGAAAAAAATTTTTGAGCAATAGTTTTCTTCAGAAGTATAAAAATTTTCGCAAAAATTTTCTATAGAAGTTAAAATTTTTGACAAAAAATTTCATAGGAAGTAAGAAATTTACGAAAATTTCGTATAGAAGTATAAAATGTTTGTGCTGACAAAATTTTCAATAAAAAAAAGACAAACCTATAGTGAAAATAAATTTCTTGTGACAAAATTTATATACCAATAAATGATTACTATAAAGTTTCTTATAGAAGCTAAAATTTTGACAAACATTTTTTCTTGCTAAAAATAAAATATTTGTCAAAATTTTCAATGGAAATAAGATTTTTGACAAAATTTTATAGAAATAAAATTTTTGACAAAATTTGGCTATAGGAAATTAAAATTTTGACAAAAGAATTTCTACTAGTAATAAAAATTTTGGACAAAATTTTTCTATGCGAAATAATATTTTTGACAAACTTTTCTATAAGAAATAAACTGTTGACAAAGTTCTATAGAAATAAAATTTTGACAAAAACTTCCCTATATTAAATGAAATCTTTGATAAAATTGTCTGTTAGTCCAAATAAAAATTTATGACAAATTTTCTATAGAAAATAACATTTTGATAAAATTTTCTAGTAAAAAATAAAATATTGAAAACCTTTTTTTAGTTAGACATGACATTTTGCCACAAATTTTCTGTAGCAAAATAAAACTTTTGACAAAATTTCCCCTATAGAAATAAAATTTGTGACAAAATTATACTATTGAAAGTAAAAGTCTTTTTGACAAAGTTTTCTTCAGAAATAAAATTTGCGCAAAAATTTCTATAGTAAGTACCAATTTTTGACAAAAATCTTCCTATTAGAAGTAAAATTTTGCTGACAAAATTTTCTTATAGAAGCTAAAATACTGTGACAAATATTTTCTATATAAATAAAAATTTGACAAAAACTTTCTATTAGAAATAAAATTCTGACAAAATTTTATAACAATAAAATTTTTTGACAAAAATTTCTATAGAAGTAAAAATTTTGACAAACATTTTTCTGTAAAATAAAATATTGACATAAATTTCAATGGAAAATAAAGTTTGACAAATTTTTCTATAGAAATAAAAATTTTTGACAAAACTTTGCGTATTAAAACTAAATTTTTGACAAAATTTTCTATCATAATAAAATTTTGACAAAAATTCTTTCTATCGGAAATAATATTTTGACAAACTTTTCTATAAGAATTAAATGTTGACAAAGTTTCTAATAGAAATAAAATTTTTGACAAAAACTTCCATATTATAAATGAAATCTTGATAAAAATTTTCTGTAAGAAATAAAATTCTTGACAAATTTCTATAGAAAAAAACATTTTTTGCATAAAATTTTCTCTGTTCAAAATAAAATATGGACAAACCTTTTTATTAAGAAATGACATTCTTGCCAAAATTTTCTGTAGAATAAAAATTTTGACACAAATGTTTCTATAGAAATGAAATTTGCTAAATAATTTTTTTTTGTAGTTTTTAGCCTCCCTCTCCTCTCTCCACATTTTAACACTAGATTATATTTTGGCTCGAGTCGCGAAAACCGTGCGTCAGTATCCGTTCTCTAACATATCATGTACAAATTACTCTCGTCTTTGGTAAATAATTTAATAGTTGCTACATTAAAACCGATCTCAAACATCCCAGTGTCCTTTGAGGATCATCGGCGCTGTGAATTTTCATCAATCGGATTGATGCCTTATGTTTGACTACCTGAGCCCCCTGGGAAGCTGATTTTAGTTTTGATGCTCCTGATTTACTAGCGTCACCATTATTAGTGACGCTAGTAACAGTGAATGGTTTATATGGAGAGTTATTGTATTATGTAACAGCCTGCCAAAATGAATTAACTTAATAGTTAATTTACAGTGCAGACTGTTTGATAACATCCTGCATTTCTTAGAAATAAAAATTCTTGACAAAAATGTCTATTAGAAATAAAATTTGGACGAAATTTCTTTAAAAATAAGAATATTAAATTGACAAAAATTTCTACTAGAAATAAAATTTTTTGACAAACAATTTTCTATAGAAAAAAAATTTTAACAAAATGTTCTATAGAAATTAAATTTGTTAAATATTTTTTTGTGCGTAGTTTTTTGGCTTACAATTTTCTTCATATTTGAGCTAGAATTATTTTTGCTCGAGTGGCCAACCGTGGTCAGTATCCGTCCTCCACAATTAGCCCGTATATAAACATCCCTTAGCGTTTGGACTTCCTGACGTCCTGAAGCTGATGTTAAGTCCGATCGTCCTTATGAGTGACCGTCAGTAATGTATTGTTTATATGCGGAATTTTTTATAGCCTGCCCCAAAGAATAATTTAAGAATTAATTACAATACAGCGACAGTGTGAGACCAATAGATAATATTCTTCAAATCTCATTTAGTAAGTAATACCAAAAATTAAAATTGCTCACAACGTGTTGTGAACGAAAAAGAAAAACAAATGAAAATATTAATCAGAAATAATTAAAAAAAAGTATATACAGCACTTTAAAGTTCGGCCGGGCCGAATTTAAAATACACCACCTATGAACCCAAATATTTTAGGGTTTTCCTTTGAAATTTCAGTGAAGGAGGGGGCTTTGAGAATTAAGGACGCTTCCCGAAGATAATTAAATTTGACCTATGAGGACTTATCAGATTCTGGATTTATCAGAACCATTTTTGTTTGAGCTTTAGAGAATCATTAAATCTCTTGTAAGTGTTGCAAGAAGAAGAAGTAAAAATCTGGAAATTTTACAATTGTGAGTTTCATAGCAATTTTCATTTGATCAGTACGCCTTCTACACCCTCTACGGAAGTGAAAGACGGGTCTATATGGAGGCATTACAAATGCGACCCGCATAAAACTTGAATCCGGATACCACGTTTTTGTTGAGCTTAATAATACCAGCAAGCCTATTGATACAAATTTTCAGGCAAATCATGATAAAAAAACTACGGTTTCTAGAAACCAAAGGAGTTAAATCGTGAGGATCGTTTTTATGGGGTAATGGCTGAAATATTGCGACCAGTTGACATTACCGTTATAATCCGGCCCCACACCCTCTTTAGTGACCCGAAAATACCTCTAAATTTCAATTTCAGGAAAAATAGGATAAAAACTTCGGATTCTAGATAAGCCCAAGAAGTAAAATTGGGAAATCCGGGTCTATATGGGGGGCTATACCAAAATGTCGGACCGATACTCACCAATTTTCGGCCCACACCTCTTTATGGTTCCTAAAGCTACCTCTAGATTCCATTTCAATGACAAAATTTTCGATAAAACTACGGTTTCTTATAAGTCCAAGACCCGTTGTCTGGTCCCTACAATACCTCTAGATTTTCCAATTTTCGGTTAAATTGAAATAAAACCCACTGCGGGTTTTCCTATAAGCACACTAGAACCCGTGACAGAGAAACTCGGAGAGATCGGTCCCCCTCTATATGGCGGGCACTATTTCACCAAACAAGGACGAACTCACCATGGGCACATTTCTCTCTCATG
>PGFW01046978.1:15851-31921 GCA_003123925.1 Haematobia irritans | reverse complement strand
GTCAATTTCAGGTAAATGGATGAAAAATTATTGGTTTCTAGGAAGATTCCAGAAAATCTCAATTCTGTATCGTGGCTATACAGGATTTCCACAATAGATAGGATCTACTAAAAACCATTAGAATTTTTACTATTTGAGTAGACTTAACTAAATATTTCTCAATGTTTGAAGATTTGCGAAAACATTCGTCACTAATTTAAGTGGAGTTTTTTGATAGAAATTAAATTTTGACAAAATTTCGTATAGAATTAGAATTTTGATAAATTTTCTATTAGAAATATATACATACATTGACAAAATTGTCCAGCAGGAATAAGAAAATTTAGACAAAATTTTTTCATAGAAAATATAATCTTGAAAACATTTATTCATAAAACTAGAATTTGAAAAAAAAAAAATCTATAGAATAACATTTTTTTCGACATAATTTCCTATTAAATAAAAATTTTGCCAAAATTTGTTTTAGAAATACAAATTTATTTGTCTATAGAATAATACTTTGACAAAATTGTCTTAAAACATAACATTTTTTGACAAACTTTTCTATAGACAATAAAAATTTTGACAAATTTTCTGTCAATAGAAATAAAATTTCCAGAAAATTTTTTCTTTTGAATAAAATTTTTGACAAAAATTGCTCTATAAAAATAAAATTTAGAAAAATACTCTTTTTTAAAAGTTTTGCCAAAATCTTTCTATTTGACAATAAAACTTTAAACAAAATTTTCTATTAGCAACTTACCAATTTGCTTACAAACTCTTTCTTATACGAAATAAGAGTTTCTTGACAAATTCTTTAGAAATAAAATTTCTGACAAAACTTTTCTATAGTTTTTCGTTACTCAATAAAATTTTCAAAAATGTTTCACTAGAAAATAATATTTTGAAAAAAAAAAATGTCTATAGCGTATAAAATTTAGAAAATAAATAACAAAATGAAGGAAGTCTAAGTCGTCCCCTCCTCCCTCGCCGACTATATTTCCTGTGTCCCACTGTAGATCTAAATCTTCAGATACCATATCACATCCGATCAAATTGGTGTTGGGGGCTACGCTATTATAGTCGGCACCGCCCGAACTTTAGGACTTTCCTTATGCCTGTTTTTTTTCTAAATTTGTATACTATAGACATTTTTTTCAAAATATTATTTCTATTGAAAAATTTTCTGAAACATTTTATTTAATGAAAAAACTATAGAAAATGTTGTCAAAATTTTATTTCTAAAGACAATTTTGCAAAACTTTATTTCTATAGAAATTTTGTTAAATTTATTTCTATAGAAAATTTGTTAATAAATTTTATTTCTATAGAAAATTTTGGACTAAAATTTTTTATTTTTTTCTAAATTTTTTTTTATAGAATTTTTGTCAAAACTTTTATTTCAAAGAAAAATTTTTCTGAAATTTTACTTCTATTACATAGAAAATTGTCAAATTTTATTTCTATAGAAAATTTTGTCAAAATTTATTTCTAAAGTAAATTTTGTCAAGCTTTATTTTCTTAAGACAAAAATTTTATTTCTAAAGAAAATTTTGGCAAAATTTTATTTTTATAGGAAATTTGTCGAAATGTTATTTCTATAATTTTTTTTTCAAAATTTATTTTATGAAAAATGGTTTTCAAGAATTATATTTCTTATGAAAAAATTTTGTCTAAATTTCTTTTCTGTGGAAATTTTGTCAATGTTTTATTTCTATAAAAATTTAGTCAAAATTCTAATTCTATAGAAAATTTTGTCAAAATTTTATTTCTATCAAAAACTCTTAATTGGAGACGAATGTTTCGCAAAAGAATTTTTTAAATCTACCAAACAGTAAAAAATCTAATGTTTTTGGTAGAATTCTATCAATTGTGGAAATCCTGCATAGCCACGATATAGATTTGATTTCTGGATCTTCTAAAAACCATAACTTTTATCCGATTTACCTGAAATTAGACACCTGGAGGTATTCTACGACCACAAATATGTGTGCTGAGTATGGTGTGTATCGGTGCATGTTTTGGTAAAGCTGCCATACAGACCGATCTCCCGATTTGAATTCTTGGGCTGCAATTCAACGACTGATTACACTAGTTTACAAAACAAATTTTTTTAATGTACATGAGATGTACTTTTCTTATGTATTTTGATCTGCTGAAATCGAAAATAATTCAAAAAAGTCAACTCTCATCAATGTGCAATTTCAGTGTTATTGGTCACATATCGAAAATTCCCTAAAAAATAAAAAGGAACAATTTTCTGAAAAATAATTAAAACTAAAAAAATAGAATTAATCCAAAAGTGATTTTTGAAAAAAAATTGAAATAAAATTAACTTCAATTCAAATCCCTAGTTTGTTCATGATGACTTCCTTAAAACATAAACTCACGCATATCCGATTGCTTGGACATACACTCGTTCATATATATACAAACTGCCATTTAATCTCTCTCTTTTTCTTCTCTCGTTTTGTTCCAAATATATTTACCCCTTAATCGTGAGTGTGTGAATTTCTTTCCGGTTCCTGGAAATATTGTTTATTGTCAGTTCCTGTGATTTATGGCTTTGTCGTTTCATTTATTCTGGCAAGTTCCGTTCAAGAAGTTTTCCACCTTCAGCTTTTTCGGTTAGTCCCTGTCAGCTTTACATGAACAATGAAACCGCAAAAACATTAAAATACCAAAAATAATTGTAAGCAACAAAACTTAAATGATTTATTGATTTTTTTAATAAGACTTGGCGGAAGCGAAATATTGTTCATTTTGAAATGAGTCTACTCGGCAGCCTGCCCCCACAAACTTCCATAAAAAAGGCAGCATTTAAATTTATAAATTTTCAATCTTAAGTATTTTATTCTCTTGTAGATTTTTTGTGGGTGTTTGCTTGAGATTTTGTGTATGGGATTTGTGGCTCTAAACGCTTGTCCTCTGCTCTGAACAGGTTGCGGGCTGTTGGTTGACTCAGAAATATTGTTCCCGCAAGCACATTAAACAACATTCCGAATGAAACCACAACTATTTACATCCAACAAAGTTTTGTGTCCATGGCTGTAGAAGAGAAAAGCTGACAATGCAGAGGAGATTTACTCGGTGTGAACATCTTTGGGGAGGCAATTAAAATTTATTTCATTGTGCACAAACCACAATAAACAGATTAGATTGAAAGCAAGAATGTTAGAGAATGAACTGTTGTCACAACTGTAGATCAACCCGAACTAAAAAAAAATCATCCCCAGACCATTTAGGTGGCTTAAAATGACACAGAGAACAAATATGTCAGCCTAGCAAGACAATGACCAGAATAAGATTAAATTTAGGAAAAATTATATTTTGAACTTTTATAAAATTAAATAAATAGGAAAGAAATGACGCTTATATAATATATTAGATTCACACAAACAAGAAAAAAAATTTTTTCTGATTCCAAATTCACGGAATTAATTTGATCCAAATTAAATTTTTTAATTGAAAACTTGTTCCATTCCAAATCGCGAGAAGATAGTATTTCAATTAAACAAAATTAATTGACAGTTCAATTAAAAAAATTAATTGATCACCAACTTAAATATTTAATTGATACTATTTCAATTTGTGTTGATTTTATTTTTTTTTCAATTTAAAAATTTGATTGGAACAATTTACAATTTTTAATTTGAATATTTTTTTGAAACTCAATTTAAAATTTTTACATTAGGAAACATATTTTCGTGAAATTTTTTGGTGGGTGTTTAGGTCTTAGGTTTAAAGTGGCAGCCGGTTAAGACTTCGAGGCTCAGCTTAGATATTCAGTCCATTGTTGATGTACCACAAGTAACTAAAAGTACCTCATTACATTATGGACGCTTCTACCCAGTTCGAAAAAGGCGGTCGACGTGTTCTCTTGGCCATCTCATAAGTACTACTATATGTTAGGTGGCACGCGAGTAGTGATGCCACACAAAATGCAAAAACTCCTATTTCAAAAATAAACCGATTGGGTGTCATTGGGCGTCAGAGGTACCTCATGCCCTCTCACTTCAATCTTTATATTGCTTGGTTATAAGGCGTGAAAAAATTACCTTAAATAGGCCTTCTAAATATGTTCGTCGTCTGTGAAGGTCTTGGCGAAACAAAATAAAAACAATCTATTTTTAGATTTTTGTTTTTGCTCTTTAATGCTATCTTTCGTGCCTATTCTTGATGAATCGTTACTTCACTCGTCTTTATTATAATTTCCACAAATTTATTTCTATTTTCTTTCCGTTTTTTAAAATTTCTCCTGGAAAGCCGGTTGTCGAGATCACGGACCATTGACCTTACATAAGCGCCACACTGCTTACGCACTCGGGCCTACAGTCGTCCTGTTCGCTTTGCACAGAAGCTAAGGCTATTGATAAATGCTAACACACATAAGAACACATTTATCTACGATTCCATTGAGAGGTTGTGTTAACAGGGTCTGTTATATTTTAGAAACGACAAATAATGGTCATAGTGATGCTGCTCCAGCCAAAGAACAGCATCCTGTACTTTCCAATACTTCAGTTTTAGAAACCAGAAAAATTATTCACTACTCATGCTTTTCTGCATTGCGATAATCAGGGCTTTTAACGTCTAATGCCGGCATCATGAAATTCCGATAGATGTGTTAAATGTTGTTCTGATCAGTTACAATCAACAGCGACTCATAGATGAAGAAACAACGGTCAAATAGTCTTCAAATTAAAAAAAAAATATATTTTAAACTTATTTAAATACTTTAGTATTAGTATACGTTACTCCAAAAATTAAATTTATTATTTAATTTATTCTAAACTTAAATCAGAATATGGGAAAAAATTAAATGTAAACACTAAACGTATGGCGTTCTATACCTGTGCTCCAAATATATTTAAAATTAATATCTTTATATTAGATGGATACAACAAATGAATTTAATTATTATAGAACAAAGAAACTAAAAACCCTTATTTTATCATTAGTACTTTATATTTATATTTTATACTTATATTTATATCTTATATTGTATATTCTCATATTTATATTTATATTCTATACTTTATATTTACTATTTATATTTACTATATATATATTTATATTTATATTTATATTTACTATTTATTGATTTAATATTTCATATATTATATTTATATTTATATTTATATTTATATTATTATTTATATTTTATTTAATATTCTTATATTTATATTTTATTTTTATTTTATTCATCCTATTGTATATTTATATTTACTCATATTGTATGATTCATATTACTTATTCGATATATTTGATATTGTATAATTCTATATTTATATTAACATTTATATTTATTAATTATATTTATATTTTATATTTATATTCTATATTATATATTTATATTTAGTATTTATATTTATATTTAATATCTTATTATTTATATTGTATAATTTATATTCTATATTTATATTATATTATATTTATATTTAATATTTTATATTGTATATTGTATATTGTATATTTATTATTGTATAATTTCATATTTATATTTCTATTTATATTAGTATTATTTATATTTGATATTTATATTCTATATTTATATTTATATTTATATTTATATTTATATTAATTTTCTCCATTATTTATATTTATATTTATATTCTACTATATTATTATTTATATTTTATATTACTATTTACTATTTATATTATCATATTTATATTCCTATATTTATTCTTATATTGCGTATATCTTCTATATTCTATATTCTTATATGTCTATATTTCTATAATTCTATATTTTATTTATATTCATATTATATTTTATATCTTATATTTATTTTGTATATTCTATATTTTATAATTCTAGTAATTTCTATATTCTACTATTATATTTATATTTATATTCTATATTTATCAGTTTATCATTTATATTTATCATTATAGTTTATATTTGTAATAGATTTTTTATATAATTTAGGTTATATTCTAACACTTGCTAATTAGTTTCTATTTATAAACTCTTTTTTTCTTTGACCTAATCCTTATGTTTTCTCTCTGCTAAATAGCTTTTTTCAATTGCATTTTAATCATGCATTCAAAAGTGACTTATTCTTCTTCAATTGCTTTTGAAGGAATATGTTGATTTATTGTAAGTTTTAAAAGCGAATTCTTTTTTGATAACCGGCCACCGTCATAGTTACAAGGCTTTTATTAATATATGTAGTTAACAGGCCGCTTTCCTATAATATTATGTTTAAGTAAACTGTTTCTTGAATTATGTTCGAAAAACTATTCACTTTAGTTTTTGAGATATCAGACATGATGCTCAGCGGTTTTAATACTCTTTAGCTTAATTTTTCATATTAAATAATAAGTGTGTTTCACGTTTTTTTTTCTGCTGACATTTGTCCTGTAGTGATACTTTCATAGAAAACGATGCATCTTATTGCTTAAAGACTTTTAGAAAATATGTAATTTTGACTTTCATCCAATCCGTAACACTCATAATTTTCAAAAAAAAATTTTAACAGAATAAGAAGTGTGTTTCCGTTTTTAAATAGAACAATATTTCAATTAAAAAACAAGCTTCTCGCTGTAAGTTTGAAATTGTCATTAGTACGCCGTTCCGCATGTGTGGGCTTTAAACACAGACATATATAATAGGCTTGATTTCGAGAAGGCGAGTTGGCAATGATCTATTGAATTCTTTTTCGCCTTTAGCAAATTTAGTAAAAAACCTAGATGTTAAAGCAGTTATCATGTAAGTTTGCTGTATGGAGTTTCATTGACGTATTTAAATGGTGTCAATTTCAGCTCTCTATAAATGCAGAGCCAGAATTTTCCGAACTTGCGGTAGTTATTTTAACCGCTGAGTGACCATCTCGCGATTTATTTTTTCTTTCTGTTTTGAACGCAATCTGAATTGTTCAAAAAAAACAATTACGCAGACTGCCCGCTTTAAGGTTTAACGTTTTCCAGGTCGCGCCAGTAATCTCGAAGCTATATTTGCCCCTACATTTGCTTACGCTTACACAAAATGGAGGACACTCACACCAAGAGGGTGTTTTAATTTGATTCCTTTTCCTTCCGCCATACATGGCAGCTCATACAATAGTCTTATACTTCGCCACCAATGTTTTTCGCAAAAGTCGCCATATCAGGCAGCGAACCCGTTATGCAGATATCAGGAGTTGATATCTGGCTTCTCTGGACGAAAACACTAGCATTATGCTACGTTGTGCGGTTTAAGTTTTAAAATGGGAGCCTCTTTTGCTTACGGGCTGTCGTTACAAATCCTTGCATTCTTCCCATGACATTTAGGCCATCCATGAGCAGCGCGTTCTCACGCAGTAAGAGCTTGCAGGAGCCTGCAGAGGCATTAACCACACAGATGTCTAGTTTCCCCTGGAATACTGTACAGTGGTAAGGTTCATACGCCTTGCTAGTCTCACTATCTGCTTCGCGAGTTCCCCGGTATGTTCATATGGTCCAGGGGCGCGCGTGCCACAACCCACTACTTTACGTGAAGTATTGTGCCTCAGCCATATCATCATTGAGAGGAATTTGCGTGGCAGTTCGTCAGTTTGGCGCGTTTCGAGTTGAGGAACACGAGTCAGGGATTTTAATGCAGCGTTGACTGTCTGAGATATATATATAATGCAATATTAGCTAAATATGTATCAGCCTGAAACAACATACATGTCAAGGTAATCTTTTTCTCTATTCGAAGTTCCAGATCTTCTGTAGGACATCATACTCGAAACTCCACTCGTGTCCCTCCAACTTTGCGGCTCAGGGTGCTCTGAGCGAAATTTATGTATAGTCTTATTCCCGGGTATCCGTGCGTGACGACCAGGCGCCTCACTGTTTTGGAATTCGGAGTCTCAAAACTACTTTTGATTCGACAGTCGGTCTCCACAAAGTGTAATCCCACTACGTTAGGCACATCTGGCATTATTTTGAGGGTGAGCCGCCGAACGTCGGTAGATCCGTAAGCTTATTTTCCCGACAAGACCGAGCCACAGTCCGTTGTTAGACAGGCGAGCCTGTGCACTTGGCCACGATGATTTCTAAAGCGCAACTAGATGCCAGCTATGGGCACAGTTCAGGGCTAAGTTTGTTCTTCTGTCTCTACTCCTTCCGACATGCACCTGAGAATAACAAGCACGCCATTGACGCTGCAACCTTTAGTCTAAACTCTTGTTTGGCTGGTGAAAGTACCGGCCACCCAGGCACGTACCAACACACGCCCTCATAGCATGACTAGTCTTGACACCACTTGCACGTGATAGTCCTATCTATGCACAACTATTTTCGGCTTTTCAAGTCCCCATTTCTTCTCATCACCCTCATTGCCTTTTTTGCACGCAGTACTAAAGTACCCGCTTGCTCTTCACTTCGCTGCCTCTTGTTCAAGTGTTATTTAGCGTTCAAAAGTTCAAGCTTCATGTCCAAAATATACGCAACGGTGGATTTTTTCGCACCACTACCTTCGAAATGGGACAGTTATGCAGAGATACGACCGTACAGGAAATGGAGGCCTAACCGCGTCAGGGAGCTTTTACGATCTTTGCAGTACTTATGGCGACTAGTTTTCTGTCTTTGCAGGATTTCACCCCACCAGACCATTGTCCTTTCGCCCAATTGGTTACAGTCATCCGGAGGTGGCTCTCGATATAATATCTCCGTAAACTAGTTTGATGGGGAATTGTTCCCTGCACAGTAGACGCCACCGCGTCATCTTCGCTACTGGGCACCCACTTTGTATCCTTTCTTTTTTCCTAGTGGAAAACCAGAAGGGTCGTTATATTCAGCCAACATTCCAAAGATAGAGGTGACTAGACACTTCTTCCTTTGAGCGGAGGCTGCCTCTGATTCAACATCACCTTTGCATTATCGTTTCATGCTTGTCACTAGTGGTGGCACTGAATGCAGTTTCTATGATAATATTCATTTTCATGTTATTTCATACGATCAAATGTAAGTTCTCCCTTTTTTATATGCTAAAATCGTTAAAATATCTAAAAATTTTGATTTATTCACAATTCAAGGGATAAATAACTATATCGCTAACAAGACATTCATTCGAGGAAAGTATTATTTTAACTAACCATACAAATTTTATCATAAACTTAAAGAAAAAATTTATTTATTTTTTGTGTTTTGGTAAAATTGTCTTCAAATTTTGGTAGGTTATTTTTGGCACGAGTGGGGAACGTAGGGCCATGCCCGGTACACCTACTTAGTGGCCTAAAATACCTCTAGATATGAATTTCATACAAATCGAATAAAAAATGGGATGACAAGATGCACAAAAATACAAATCGAAAGACCGGTTTATGTATGGGGTCGCCGATATACACAATATAGGGCGCACCAATTTAATATAAATCGGAAAAAATTGTTGTTTATAGAAGTCCAAGATCCCAAATCGGGGGCTGGTTTATATGGGAGTTATACTAAAATATGATCCAAAATTGTCCATCATTGAACTAAATGGTGATACGGTCAAAATTTGGTCAAGGGATGGGAAAAACGCGTGTAACATGGAACGGACAAATTCCGTTTAATTTAAAAAATCATATTAAATTTCTTTTTCAGTTCAATTAGTATAAAATCAGGAAAAATATTCAGTTAGGCATTCGTTTTTCCAAATCCGAAATTGCCGGGCCTCAGCTTGACACCTTGCCATCATCTTTGTACAGCCACCTTGTCCACCTTCTTCGCCGCAAGAAAGCCAGTTTGCCTTGAACTGCTGCTCGTCCTTAGCAGTTTTTTTTTTTGGTCTTCTCTAGGTTCGCGCTTGAATAGCCCCAGTAATTCTCAAATTGGGCGGAGCTCTGGTGTGTTGGAGGGTTCTTGTCCTTGGGAACCACCTTTTTCAAGCCACAGGTATGAGAGGCTTGCCAAACCAAGATATTTCTTTGCGAACTTTGACAGTTTTATGTGCTTGAAATATTGCTACCTTCCCCTTCCTTTTGCGTATAAAACTCCTGTCCCGGAAGCTCTTGTAGTCGGCTTTGACGTAGTTTTCGTCGTCCATTACACGCAGTCAAACTTCGTCAGCATCGTCGAGTTACAGCCTCCGGGATCGCGCTTTATGCCGTCGTATTTGTTTATCATCGCGATTTGGAGTCACTATCGTTCTGTAAGCCGATAGTCCGGCTCGTTTTTTTTAGTCTATGCACGGTTGTAGACGATACACCCAGCTTATTTGCGGCATCTCGGAGAGAGAGGTTAGGGTTTCGCTTGAAACTACCGGCAATCTCTTTGTCGTCTAAGCGGCTTCACGGTTTTCGATTTTCCGCCCCGATCCAGCTTCCTGGCTGTCGACAAACGTTCCCCAAGTCACTTTAATTACATTTGTAACGGTTGATTTTGCAACTTATAAGCGTATTTTTGCCAGCTTTGCGTGCGAGTAGCTAGGATTTTCGCGATGCGCGAGCAAAATTTTTGATACGCTACTTCTTCTTTGCTTGGACGGCATTTTGACAACTGAAGAGTGAATTCCCAAAATCAAAAATAGAGCAACATTTCTACACACACACAACCTTCAGAATGAGGGGTGTTCAGGTTTTTAAATGCAAAATTGAAAGAAATACGTCAGGTTTATATTGACCAAACTTGTGACCGTATCACCCTTTAAACTGCCTCCAAAAAAAAGAACGAATATGTGCCAACTTTCGGACGATAGCGCGCTTGAATTGATTACTGTAGCGTTTGATTCCAATAGACAGACTGACAAAAACATCGGTTATATCGTCATTAGAATTCTCCCTTCGATTGTGTTGCGCAACAGAATGTCAAACTTATTATACAGTACCAAGCCCATATATATCCAGCTCACTTAGACTACTCAAGCTCTATTGTGCTACCGCAGTGGTGAACTTCTTTCTTATCGATGAGTGATGTCCGATTCTAGTGTTATATAAACATAGAATGTTTATAACATCATTGAATAGATGTATGTCGTGGAGCGTGGTATAATGTGTTGGATAACAAAACAACAGGGGTGAGAGCGCACTTTTTAGGTATCTTTATGGTAAAATATTTATTTTTGGGAGGCTGGTATGCGTTGCGAAGGAAGTACTTATTTTTCGACTGCTAGTTGCTTGCACGGAAAGTACTTTCCTCCAATGTCATGCCCGTATAAAGTATTACTACTGAATATATGTACAGGGAAGTTGTTACCAATTTGGCGCAGGCATACTTGTACTCATACCTGGTAATAGGACTTTTTGCTGGATAGCTCAATGGTATGGGATCTCCATTTTATAGCCTAGTCCAAATGGCGTTTCACATTACGGTGAAACTTTAAAAAAGTTGTGACAACACTCAGAAATGTCACCAGCATAACTGAAACTGGGGTTGAACCCCGAAGGGCATGCTTACCAGTGCACCACTTTGGATTCTATTTTTATACCCTGCGCGCCAATGTGGAACAGGATATTATAAGTTAGTGTATATGTTTGCAACACCTATAGGTGTCTCCTTCTATAGAAGGAGACGAGATAGACATATGGTGTCTTTGGCAAAAATGCTCAGGGTGGGTTCCTGAGTCAATATAGCCGTGTCCGTCTGTCTGTGAACACATTTTTTGGATCAGAATATGATCCTATGTGATTTGGAAGAATTCGTTAAGCGTTTTGATATAGTCCATGATATATCTTTCGCCCGATATCGACTAATAGGCCCCAGGAGCCAGCATTTCACCCTGCCTTTACTTTATATTTTGCACAAGAAGAACAATTAGTACTATAGTCAAGTGTGCCAATTTTATTCAATCGTTTAGATTTAGATATAGCTCCCACATATATCTTTCGTCCGATATGGGACTAATATGGCCCCAGAAGCCAGAGTTTTACCCCAATTTAGTTAAAATTTTGCACTGTATATCAAAATGACAGAAGTACTGTTGGTAGTGTAGTCAAGTGTGCCAAATTTAATTGAAATCGGTTCAGATTTAGATATTGCTCCCATATATATCGTTCGCCCGATTTACACTCATATTACCACAGTGACCAATCTTTACTCCCAATTTACTTGAAATTTTGAAGTGAATTTTAATAAACATTTTCAACTGTCTGTACAAAATTGGTTGAAATCGTTCAGATTTAGATATGGCTCCCACATATAGTTTCGCCCGCATTTACACTCATATGACATCAGATGCAATTTTTTACTCCGATTTAGTTGAAATTTTGCATAGGGAGTAAAATTGGAATTGTAGCTTTGCGTGCCAAATTAGGTTGAAATCGGTTTTAGTTTGAAAATTTCTGGGTTTAGTCAGAAACATTTTTAAATTCGCTTTTGAATCCCTACTATCCCCCCACATGGCCACATAGACTTGACATCATTTCAGCTATGCCAGCATTTAACACACACTTCAATATATATATTTTTTAATTCCACACATAAAAGAAAATTGCAAACAAAAGCTTTTTGCAGTTTGTGTTTGTGAGATTTTGAGACAGGATATTTGGTTATTTGCAACATTTGCATTTATTTTTATTCCTCCATTTGGTTTGTTTGGATTTCAATTTGCCTGAGTATTTATTTCATTTAATTAAACAATTTTAAAGTTCTCCAAAACAAAAATATAACAAATGATTGGATTCATAAATCGTTAAATTAAAAAAATATTTTTTTGTTAATAATGGCCTTGACCTAAGAAAATTTTCCTTTTATTACTCATGGGATTTTTGTGGAAATTTTTGAAATTAAAAATTTTTGTGGTTAAATATAATGTTGTGTTGATTGGCCCATTTATTTTTTATTTTATTATGTGATTATAATAAATACAAAAATAACATATCAATATATATACTTTAGCTTTATTTTATAATTTATCTTATAAATAAAAATAAATCTTATAATTTTAGTACAAATATTTTCTTTATAAGACTTTTCCTCTAAGTGGATAATTTATTAAACATTATCATAAACTTATTTTTCCCCCAGAAAAACCAAGTTTCTATTCACAATTCGAAAGAAATTTTGAAGAACTTTCTACCATTTCACGACAGAAACTCTCAAAGATCATTTCTTACAGACCAAGCAAAATTTGAATAAATTTATTTTTTAATTTGCCTTCAACATCTTTATGGGAATGGCATAAAATGACGAAGCGAGTGTATTTTCCAATGCGAAGCATTGTGTTTTTATTGGGTTTTTTATTATCCGGCAACCTCCTTATCCTTTGCTGTTGTGGAAAACATAGAAAAAATATTAAAGAGGCAAAATAATTGCTCTCGGTCATGGTAGTGTGGATGTTGCCTCTGGCGATAATACATTGCCATTTCGCATTTGTGTTCGTGCTGTTGTTTTCCAAAACTGCAATAGTTTTCACTTATGCAAACAAGCCTGTCCTGCTGCCCACAATAATCGAATAAGCAATGGAAATAATTCCCAAGAAAAACTACAATAAAATACCGAACAACTCCTCTAATTTGCACGTCAACGGAGCAAAATGGAATGGACATGAACGAAAGACCCATGACAGACCTAACTGGGAATTTTCCGATTCCTTTTTAAAAGACCAAGAGCATGTAAAACAAATGGGACCACAAACTATGGCGTATGGTGTACGGCTATTTCAGCTATTCTTCTTATTGGAGGTAGTTGAGATCTTTCTGGCCCTGTATGGAACAACAAGACAAACTTAAAACAGAAAAAATAGTAACAATGTGAAAAATGACAGCAGAAAAAAAAACAGAGAAAACTTTGTTTCCAAAGCTCTAACAAATAACATTGAGATGTATATCAAAATGAATGGAGAATGCCATGAAACAAAATAGCAATGAGAAAGAAAAACAAAGTCTAATTGCCAAACTAAATAAGTGTCTATGGCAATCAAAACAATAAAGTTGTAAATTGTAAGCTTGGTGGTGTGCTTTATAATGAAGAGCTGCAATAAAGTTTCACTATGCAACAACAGCTGTATCTGCCATGCCCCATCAATGACCAGTCGAAATAACGAATGAGAAATAATCCCAACACAACCTACAAATAAATAGCGAACACTCCCTCTACTCGTTCGCCACGTCAACGAGCAACTCGGCACATGCAATCGAAACGAAACACCCATGGAAACCGACGGAATTTCTCCCGCATTTCCTTTTTCACCAACAGACCACAAGAGCAGCTCAAAAAACTGGGCCACACAAACCTCAGCTGGGTTATGGGCTAACCCGCTACATATTCAACAGTTCTTCCTTGTTGCCACGGTCAGCCCCCTCTGAGACTTCCTTCTGCATGTACTTGGACCACGCTCGCAACACCACCACACAAACTCTAACACCACCAGAAAAAAAATCAGTGACACATCGCCGAAAACACTGACCAGCCACAAACCCCCCAAAGAGAAAACTTTGTTTCCAAAGCTCTAACACCAAGTAACATATGAGATGTATACCCAAATGAATCCGGAGAATGCCCTCGAACCATCAGCATCGACCGAAAACAAAAAACAAAGTCCTAATTGCCGAAACACTACACCATACCAGTGCCCTCTCATGGCACATCACATATAAAGTTGTAAATTGATAAGCTTGGCTGATTGGTCTTGGAGCGGAAAGAGAAAAAAAACTCTTGTGTTACAAGTTTATGTCATGAGATTACTCAATTTCGCAAGTTATCCCTGTTACAGGTTTTATTTATTCTTGGCCAAAGTACCTCCACCAGATATCTCATTTTCATTCACGATCCACAAACACTGAACTTCGGATAACCACTTACAAGAACTTTACCTGCGCAACCCCCTTCTTCTCTCCTCTTTAAATACTTCCACCCCCCAGCGCACCACAAGCAACATCTTCCCATTCATCAATCATTATCGGGCATTCAGCTCGGAGCGATGCAGGCGCTCACTAATCCAATCTTGTCATATCCTGTCTTGTAACCACATCGCAACATAGATCGCACTTTCCGACACTATATACCCCCACAGTTACTGACCTACCTCTTCGCCTCAGCGCGCACCGCCACCTTCCTAAGACGATTACCGTAGCACGATCGTCCCGTCTCTCCGTCTGCTATCTGGCTGTCTGTCTGTTGTAATCCGAGCTACAGTCTTCAATAACTCGCAACAATCGTGCCTCGAAATCTGTGTGCACAAACTCGTCTCTTTGTCCCTGCAGGCAGGTCAAGTCGGACTCCAGGTTTGATACCTCAGTCCCACTCACGTACAACCTCCGCCGCCCATCCGATTTCGGCTTCTCGCGCCTTGTTCTATCCGCAACCGCTCATCTATTTAAGTCCCACTTCACCTTGAATTGCGAAAGTCTAGAGGTATATCCTTAAAGACCAATCACAACGATGCCTGTGCCCGAAAACTCGCGGATATCGGTATCACCCCGCCACCCGCCACCCACACTCCTCTTTGGTATGGCACCAAATCCCATACACGCACTCCTCCCGATTCCTCAGCTACTTCCTGCAGCTTCTACGAATCCGACCAGTTCAGTACACCCTGCTGCCCTCGAAATCCTGGATAATCTAAGAGGTCACTTTCGGACCCGTAGAGCAGGTGTACCACCACAAACTCTCGATGAGTATCGACCTCCACCATCGTTCTTCAGTATCAGACCTCATGCACGGCAACGCATCCTCCCGAATTTTAACTCTACTGGTATTCGACAAAACGTAGATAGTTCTAGTCCGATCTTGAATGAATTGATCAATAACTGCTCGGATTATTTTAGGCTACAAACAACCAGCGTAACTACGGATTTTACGCTCTTAATTACTCGCGCCTCATTTCTCACTACAGCGCCCCATCCACCCTCAACCAAAGACCTCACTTTCACATTCGTTGGAAGGTACTACGCGAAACAAAAACAACGGACGCACAGATCATGAAAATTGTTGAAACTCCATGTAATATTTCCAGATATTTACTTTTCGGATGTAAATCTACATATTTAAGAATTCAAATCAAGACGCTTATTTTATAATTTTCTTGCACACTTACAAGAAGAGTGTTAATGATCTCCTCACTCAAACTAAACAAATGGTCTTATAAATCCAATCTGATATAGAAATTTCAAAGAAACCAAAATAATCTTTGATTCTTGGTGGTGGGTATTTTAAGATTCGGCCCGGCCGAACTTACTGCTGTATATACTTGTTATATCG
>PGFW01046975.1:17352-29177 GCA_003123925.1 Haematobia irritans | reverse complement strand
TGTATCTATGCTCAAATATGCCTTTATGAATAAATATCCCTAATGAAATAATAGCCAAGGACCATCAGACAGGAAGAAACAACATGTGTAATAGGCATAACGAAGTGAGTCTACGTGCCTGAAAAACGAATTGCAACTTTTTTGTCAATATAATTAACCCTAGCTTTGGCACTATATACAAATATAAATATTTCATTTCATTGTTATCCGATTTTAAATAATTTCAATATGAAAATAATACACAAATGGAGAGAAGATTAACTTAAAACACAAAATATTTATCCTTTTAGGCAACTGTAGTTTTGGTTTGGACCCAGCTGTGTTTCTTATTCCCGATTTGCGTGAAATTTTTTTTCAGAAGGAGTAGATATGTAACATTACTACAGAGAGTAAGAATTAACGTTCACTTGAAAAAACAGTGGAACCCACCAGGAAGAAAACTTTGGGTTAATTTTTAGAAAATTTGGAATTATTTGTATGAAAATTTAACTAAAAGCAGTAATTACAAACGTTGGCATCACGCCGATGTCATAAAAATAGAGTACATAATTTTTCGACAATAATTCAAGAAAATGTTATTAGACATGACTAACGTTTTTTCACTTGTTAAAGAAAATTTTGGTGAGTTTGATGGAAAAACTTGGAGTTCAAAATTGCAAGAGAATGTCTTTAGTGATCATACGAATGTTCATGATGACGCCATTTTTTGGTAAAATTACAATTTTAAAAGAAATTCCTGAACATATTTTGTGGGGAAAGACACGAATTTAGTTCATCTTTATGCTTCATTGGAGCTATATTTTTTCCTCGGGTTTTAGTTAATTTAACTAACGTACACAAAAAACTTATTAAAGAAAAAAAAAAAAAAAAAAAAAAAAGAAAACTTTTCTAAAACATAATAATTCAGTGAACTAAAATAAAGTTAAATTGGCTTTAGTGAAATAGAGAGTTAAATTTTTTAGAGTGTTCTTGTAATGCTTGTCAAAGTTGGTCAAAATCGGTTCAGAATTGATATAACTTCCATATAATATCTTTTAAATTATATATTATCATGATAAAACACGGAGCCTGCAAGTTTTTTATTTTCAAAAATTTTGATGTTTGCAAAAGGATATATTGTATTCATATTCAAATCTCTTGAGTGGCACTAGAACTAAATCACATAATCTTTTGTTTCGCATTCGTCATTAAAACAACACCTAAGAATAACCTTGAACAAAATACAAATTAACATTCAGATGGTGATGACAATGATAATTTCGCCAAAAAAAAAAATTGAATTTTTATACTACTTGGCTTTTTTCTAGTTTGCTGTCACTAGTGACTTGACATAACCCACCCAGACTGATATCAATTAAACACAAAAACCTTATGCTTCATCGCGTACTCATATACTGAACATGCTACATAATCTTTTGAAGTAAGCCACATAAGCTTTTGTATCATTGTAAGATGGCAATTTGAGAAATATTTTCGACAATGTTCTTAACAACCACATACGGATGTGTGCATCTGTGTGTTTGCGGACATATCTCTGACAGCTGTCAAGAACAAAATTTCATTTCTAACCAAAACCTAGACGCACAAAAGCCTTGTGATATACAAGAAGACATTGGAAATCATATTTGGTTTGAGAGGTTTTTCTATTAAGAAATCTAAGCTATCTCCTAAGAAAGATTATGAATAATTTCTTTAAGGCAAAACACTAAAATATTTTAGAGATTTATTCATTATTAAATAAACACAACCACGCACAACAGATTACGTGAATATGTGAACCTGTACACGCAAAAAAACTTGTAAAGAAGTTTGTTTGGTAAAAGATAGTATACACTGAAAAACACAGTGAACCATTTTTCCCGTTCTGCAAATTGAACTAACCTGTAGTAATATTGACCTGATTTAAGCCTTAAGATTTTTTTCAACTTTTGTCTGTTTATATTCTCTTAAATTTTACCAGTTCATCTATAACATTCGTAGATTTAGTTCATTTACACGAACATACAGATTTATATACCCATAAACACCATAAGTTTATATACCGCCTACCCAAGGTTAAAAGTCGTATTATTTGGTTACTTGCTTATTTTTGTGGGAAACCCGATCAATAAATTTGGGTTAGGTCTCTTTACAAATGTCGACGGACTTAAACTATAAATACTAAAATCAATCTTCCACAGTACATGAAGAATTAAATAATTTAAAGGCAACAACCAAAAACCGTTTTACGTATTATGCAAATTTTCATGTGAAATGTTCTTAATTACAATGTTTTTTTGTGGAATAATAAATTATGACCACGTGCGAAACAGCAGGAAGTTTACTTCATTATGAACCGCTGTTTGGACATTTTTGAACTTATCCTTTTTTATTCTCGAGCGTAATTTTTTCACATATCTTGCTGGAAAAACTGGGAAACAAAAATGGAAAATGTTAAAAATTACACCATGTAATGAAATATAATTTTAATTCGTTATTTGAGCTCTGTACTTACACATACTTTGGAGGCATTTTATCAAATACGGTGTAGTAAGGAATTCAACTTTTCTTTTGGAAAACGTATTCATTAAAAAATTTGTACCTGAAACAATTAGAGAAAATAATGAGTATTTCATTAACTTGCATAAACTTTTTAAAACTGTTATCGATGTGCAAGGCAGTTACTAAAAATAAAAAAAAAAATATTATTTTAGTTGAAGAGAAGCCAAGTTTAATATCAAAACATTTCCATATTCTCTATTTAATTGTACGCTGAAGGGAAATCTATAAAAAGCTGTCCAATTTATTTTGGTTACTTGATTAAATATTTATTGTTTACATTAAATACAAATTATTAAATGAGTTTTACAAAAAATCTAATGAAACAAAAATAATAATATGTCTTAAACAAACAAATTTCTTGAACTACCCCATTAGACACGTCATTATTCGTCAATTGAACGCACGGGTTATTTTCATCTTCGATTTTAAAAATGCATTTTAGTCTTTGGGAATAGTAAATTTTTAGTTATACTAATCGCGACCGTTATTATGATTTTTGTTTTATACTAATTAAACAAATGAGTTAAGAATCAACTTCACGAGTTTGGTTCACTTTTTCGCTCACGATGGAATTATAGCGTTCTTCGAAATGAGCCGTAGTCAAAATGAACGCAAGGATGACGTAATGGTAAAAAAATAAGGGATGACTTACAGGTAAAGAACACAGTTTAAGAATCCACTTACCAATTCACTATTAAATTACAAGCAAAGGATAGTACTAAAAATTTACTTCCACATTTTTAAAGGAAGTCTATTCTTGAAATTAATATTTGTTTCTTCTACAACTTAAAAAATTACCACTTGGTTTCCAAAAAAATTTGATTAAAGACATACTAAAATAACGGCTATCTAACATATGTTTTTTGTATGATAAAAAGGTCATAAAAACTAAATATTCTATGTTGAAGAAAGCCAAATTTTTACAAAGAAAACTTTACCAATTCTTTTTTTTTAATTAATGTTTGAATCCATCTTGAGTTGCCCTGAAATTAAATATTGCTTTTACAACAAGAAAAAAATTAAACTAGTTTCCAAAAAATTAATTAACAATACAATAAATACATAAAAACTATTTCTTTGTTAAAAGTAAAGCCATATTAAAAAATACTTACCTTTATTGACTAAAACCTATACATGAGATAATAGCAAAAAATTTTCAAAATATCAATCTGGAATTGAATGATAATTTCATTTCTTTACATTGAATAATTGAAACATTTCAATACACCTTCTATTTCAACATATTGTTACGAAATCATTATATAATAAATTAATTTTCTAAACTACCGTATAAATATTAATAACATTTCCTTTATAAACAAACAACAATTATATGTGTTTCAAAAACTCCAAAAATATTCCATCGCCTTTCTATATTTCTTGTTGCAATACCTGCGTTAAAAGATGCAACAACCCACGCCAACGCCAACTATGCACTGAGCATGCCAAACAAACCAATCAAAAGCCAAAACTCCCTCACACAACAAAAACACTGAACCTTTATTGAAAACACCCTCTCAGCCAATAAACATCCACGGAATAACAAACACACACACCACAACACCACTAAATGAACAACAAATAAAACAACCCCACGTCATGTCTACCACAACAAAACTCAAGTAACTATCTATTACATTAATCACATATCACTATTCGATAAAGATCTCTGTCACTTGCATTAGCTTCGATCGCATCTGCTGACAATTTACTCTAAAGAATAAATATCTCGTAAAAAAGACACACCAGTTTATGAACACGATTGAAACGTTTAACTTAAAAATTGCACAAATTTTCTGTTGAAATGTTATCTACCATTTTTGACGACAAAGTGTCTATAAATTTAATTACATGTGACACTAGAAATAAATTCAATTGGGTAATTTTTAACTGAACATTATTAACTATAGAGAATCTTCAGTAGAACAATTGTATCCATTTTAGTTTCATTTTTCCGCTAAAAAATATTTTCTCCATACACACAAAAAATCTATATAGTAAACTATGCACTTATTATTTAGAACTTACTCTTCATTTCACAAGATAGTTTTATAGCATGCAAACGAATTTTTACACTACCAGTTAAGAAATTTTTTAAGGAAATTTCCATTGTATTTTTGATAGCCATTGAACCTAACGATTGCTACCTTAGAATTTGTAAAAATTTCTTTCGAAGTAGTTTAATTTCGTTGAAGTTCTCGAAAAATGAACTAAAAATATCTGGAAATCTTGTATAAATTATTGTAAAAATTCTTCTTAAACCTTTACGAAGCACTTTATTTCTGTTTAGCATACTTTATTATGATATTTAAATGTTAATTATTTTAACAGGATATAAAAACAATTTCACAAAGACTAACTAAAAAAAAACAAGTATATACGGCCGTAAGTTCGGCCACGGCGAAGCTTAGCTGTACCTCCATCATGGATTGCGTAGAAACTTCTTTAAACCCTGCCAATCCGAATCGAATACTTAAGTTGCGGTAACGCTTGCGATGGCAAGGTATCATTAAAACCTCCACAAACACCATCTTCTAAGATTGTATGTAAGTCATACGTCGGTACTATATTAATTAAAAAGATCGCTGCAATACAGTACTAATAATTCCAGTTTGACAAAGTAGACATAAAATTTTGACAAAATTTTCTACAGAAACTAAAATTTTAACACAAACTTTTCTTGAATAAATTTTCAACAAAATTTTCTAATAGAAATAAAATTTTACACGAACTTCACTTAGAAAAATACCACAATTTTGAACCCAAAATCTTCTCCACAGAAATAAAAATTTTAAACCACAAATTTTCGTATAGAAATAAACTTTTGACAAAATTTCTTAGACACATCAAATCTTGGTTTAGATTATTTTGGCCTCGAGTGGCACCATGTTATGAAGACCGAACTAAACATTTGAACAAATTTCGTATAGAAATAAAATTTTGACAAACATTTTCTATGGCAAATAAATTTTGACCAATTGATGAAAATTTAATTATGAACCGAATCAAAATCTTACAAAATTTTCTTAGGACAATACAAATTTTGACAAAATTTTCTATTAGAAAAAAAAAATTTTGGAATAGATATACTTTTTGGCGTCTCAGTCAGCAACCCATGATTAATGAACCGATTATGGCCAAATTTTTTGAAAACTGTTGATTTGGACCCATTTTTGGAATATGGTTGTTAGCGACATATACTAACACCACGCTCTCCTAATTTGAACCGCGATCGGACGATGAATTTTTGCTCCTCAGAGGCGCTACGGAAGTCAATTGAGCGAGAACGTTCTATATATGGGGGCTACACGCAAAGGAATAAAAAAACGTTTGGAAAAGGATGTACCTAAACGTTTTCTTCTTGTTAGGAGTTTCTTGAATTGCTGTTCGCAAAAATTTAAACTATTTATCACCAAAAAATTCGTTTGTTACTAAAATTTTTATTTTTTCAATAAAAAAGTATATTTGAAACAACAACACAAGTCCACTTCTCGTTTATATCAAACACTGTTCTTTCTCTGACTTTAGGTCCTTTCAATAGACACATTTTTACAGTGTACCAAAATTTAAAATATAGATACAATTGTAATGTTTAACATTTTTTCGGAATCTCTCGACATATCTGGATAAATGTAAAAAAAAAAAACCAAACAAAAAAAACTTTGGTCGAAGCAGGGATCGAACCACGACCCTTTGCGCAAGCAAAGCTCGACGTAGCCACCATGCTCCACGGTGGCCAAACTAATGTTTTGTTTCTGCTTAATATAACTTTGTTTATTCGGTTCATGGCGCGCCGGCAAGCTATGACCTAATATAAATATAACTTATATGGTAATTATATCTATGTTATGACCATAACAGGTACATAGCTCAGTGGTTAGGTGTGCTTGCTTACAAAAGTGCATTGCGTCCAGCGGTTCCGATTCATCCGTCCAGGCGAAACCGACGTAAAAAAAAATTTTTAAACAATTTTATAAAATCGTATACTTTCTCTCTACTTGTTGGTATTTCTACCAGAAAAAGGATTCGTAAAAAGGAAACTAAAAAACCTCGTGGATGTGAGAAAGATAGTGCAGCGGCGAAATGCAAATTAGCCAAGAAACACAACTGTTTTTTTCTGAGTTGAGTCTTTATTGACAATTGTTTTCTTACATCACTCCGGAAAAGAATAAAACGTTCTATTCACAAAAAGTATCACTTTTTCTTCCAAAAAACCATCCTTACAGCGAAAAGCAATAGAGAAACGAAGCTTGTTGTCTAAAATTCTGTCTTGGGAGGACAAGAATTATTTTTTGGCGTGTATAGATAATCTATGAACCGATATGGCACCATTTCTCGGCCACGGTTGCTTAAAGATCTTATATTACTAAACACCATGTTCCAATTACAACCGACGACTTAGGTCATAGAAATATTAGCTTTAATTTGGAGACCTCGCAAGCCACAATCTGGGGGACTCGGTTAATAATAAAATATGCGGGCCTATATATAAATTATAAACGATGATAGACCAATTTTGACATAGGTTGTATAGAAGACCATATACAATATCAATGCTACCAAATGTTCAGGCGCGATCGTGCATGAACTTTGTTCTCTTTTGAGGGCTCCGCAACCAATCTGAGGATCGCGTTTATCTGGGCGCTATAATATATTATGGACGATGTGACCAATTTTATGCACGGTTATTAGATACCAATATTACCAAATTTCAGCCGGATCGGATGCATTATTGCTTTCTTTGAGGACTTCGCACGCCAAATATGAGAGATCGGTTTAATATGGGGTCTATAACTATATTCCGGACCGATTTGGACCAATTTTTTGATTGGTTGGTGTTAGAGGCATAACCAACATCATGTACCAAATTTTTCAGACCAGGATCGGCTAGTGAAATTTGCCTTCCTTGGATGGCTCCGCAAGCCAACATCTTAGGGATCAGGTTTTCTATTGGAAGTAACTATCATAATTATTGACCCGCATGACATGTCCATTTTGCATAGGCCATTACGGTACCATATACAACACCATGTACCAAATTTCAGCCGGATCGGATGAAAGTATTCTTCTCTTTGAGACCTCCGCAAACCAGATTGGGGATCGGTCTTACTATGGGGGCTTTATAATAATTATGCTTTATTCTTTAATTATTTTCGACCCGATGTGAACAATTTATGACAATGGTCTGTTTACAGAAACCACTATACAGCCCAGCTGCTACCAAATTTCAGCCGCGATTCGGATGGAAATTTGCTTCCTATTGAGGCTTCCGCAAGACAAATCTGAGGGATCGGTTTATATGGGGCTATATATAATTTATGGCCGATGTGGACCATTCTATGATCGGTATGTTAGAGACATTTTAAGCCAACACCAATATACAAATCCTTCAGCCGACTCGGGTGAATATATGCTTTCTGCTTAGGAGGCACTCACAAGACAATCCTTGAGGTTCCTTTATATCGGGGGCTATACGTAAAAGTGGACCGATATGGCCCCATTTTCACAATACCACCCGACCTACATCTGATAACACACTACTGGTGCCAAGCTTTCAGTCGATAAGCTATGTTTCGTGACGGAAGTTAGCGCGTTTGATTTCACAGACGCGCAACTGGCGGACGTACGGACTGACGGAGCTGACGACGGACGGACCATACTTTAAGAATCGATCTCAGAAATTCACCACGAACCCAGAAATATATATCACTTTTATGGGTACTTAGAGCCAACAATTTCGAAGTGTTACCAAACGGAATGACAAACAGGTAATATACCCCCATCCTATAGATGGAGGGAAATACAAGTACTATACGCGCTGTCAGAAATAAAATTTGAGAAAATTTTCTATAGAATATAAAATTTGGAACAAATAATTTCTTATAGACAATAAAATTTGACCAAAAGTTCCTCTTAGAATTAAAATTTTGACAAAATTTCTATAGAAATAAAATTTTGACAAATTACTATAGAATTTTGACAAGTTTCTTATAGAAATCAAAATTTGACAATCTTTCTATACAAAATAACATTTTGACAATGTTTTCCTATATAAAATAAAATTTTGGTAGTAGATTATTTTTGGGCTCGCAGTGGCAAACCATGATTAATGAACGATATGGACCATTTTTGTGTGATTGGGATACGGCTATATATAACACTATTAGACCGATATGGACCAATTTTGGCATGGTTTTAGCGGCCTTATACTAACAGCCACGTTGCCACATTTCAAACCGATCGGATATGAATTTTGCTCCTCCAGAGCGCTCCGGCAGATCAAACCTGGAAAGCGGTTTATTATGGGGGCTATATATAATTATGGACCGATATGGAGACAATCTTGACGTGGTGTTTTTAGAGACCACATTCTAACACTGATTCCAATTCTCAACATGAAATCCTACACGGATCTCCAATTTCAACCGATCGCGAATTTGCCTCTAAGACGGCTCGGAGGTTCAAACTGGAGATCGGTTATGGGCTACAGATATTATATGTGACCGATATGGCACCAATTTTGGCATGTTGTTAGAGTACAATATACTTACACACGTTACAAAATTTCAATGGATCGGATGACTTTTGCTCGTCTAAGAGGCTCCGGAGGTTCCATCTGGGATCGTTTATAAATGGGGCCTATATATAATTATGGGCCGATGTGGACCAATTTTTGCATGGTATTATCAGAACAATATACCAAACACCACGAACCAATTTCAGGCCGGATCGATGAAAATTGCTTTCTTTACGGGCCTCGCAAGCCAAATCGGGGATCGGTCTAATGGGAGCTATATATATATAATTATTGTGACCGATGTGGAACCAATTTTTTCATCAGGTTGTTAGAGACCATATACTTAACACATGTACGCAAAAATTTCAAGCCGGAAGCGGATGACAAATTGTGCTTCTTTAAAGCACAATCAGCAAACAGCAAGTTCTGGCCAGGTCCTGTTGATATGGGCGCATTATACGTAAAGTGGCACCGATATGGACCAATTTGATTGCACCGGTTGTTAGAGACCCATAGTACTACCACATGTAAACCAAATTTCAGCCGGATCGAGATGAAATTTGCTTGCTTAAGCAGCACAGCAAAGCATATTTGAGGCGTCCGTTTTATATGGGGGCTATACGTACAAACATGGAACCGATATGCGACCCAATTTGCAATAACCATCCGACCTACATACATAACTACACTAACTTGTGCCACAAGCTTCAAGCTCGATCAGCTTCGTTCGTTCGGAACTGTTAGCGATGGATTTGACAACAAGACGGAACGACGGAACATGCTCAGATTCGACTCAGAATTCAACACTACCAGAAATATATATACTTTATAGGGTCTTTAGAGCCACATATTTCGGATGTGTTACCAACACGGGAATGACAAAGTTAATAATACACCCATCTCTAATCAGCTGTCTAGCACTGATATCAATGCAGTCTGTATTTACGTCCAAATTAATTATTCGACATGTTATCACAAATTTCTAAATTAAATGAAAATATGTGTTTGAAGATAAATTTATGAATTTTCCTTTAATAAAAATTTCAAAGAAATTTGTCTTAAATATTGTGTAAATTTTGTGTTTTTACATTAGCACACTATTTTTTTTGTAGTAAACAATTAAATTCACAATAAATCGAAATTTTCTTTAAAATTTTACCTCTATAATTTAGTCAATTCACAGTAGGAGTCCTTTGGTCCATTAACATAACTTTCATTTATACACTACAAGTAAACCTTCTTCAAAATTACTTTTATGTTTTATTGTTTTGAAGGTAAAGGAACTAGAGAGACTCCTTGAAATGTCGTTTGAGTGTATGGAAAATATAAAATACTCTCGTCACTAACGATAAAAAAAAACAAACATGAGCGAGGCAACGAATTTCCATAAAGCAATATATGTCAGTTTACTTCCTTTTTGACTTTATTTTTTTCACATGTTCACAGCTTTCCATAAAACAAAAAAAAAAAATACAAATACCGTGACAACAGCAAAAAAACGGTGTCAAATCCTTTCATTTCAACAAAGAAATTAAAATGCTAAGCGGAAACCGGAAAAGTCTTCGAAAGACAAACACCCAACTACATATACAATTTCCTGAGAGCTACAAAACAAAAACTGTAATTTTTGGAGCAAACAAAAAAAAACATAAAATAATAATATACGAAAACAAAAAAGGGCCAAATTAACTTCGAAAGCAACTTTTTGAGCTCTCACTTTTCTCCCGCTCTTTTCGGCTCTTGCCCTAAGCCAATGCTTTGTTCATAATCCTTTTTATGAGTAAATCTTTCTTTATGGTCGATGGTTTTACATAATGAAATACAAACAAAGGCCCCAAAATCACAATGCTAAATTGAAAGAGGTAAACAACAAAAGAAGAACTCTTCCAAGCCGTTTGGGGGAAAAAAGCGGAAAGCGATAAAGCCTCATTTCAATGCTAATTTTGGTTAATGTGCGTGTAAATCTTAGCCCACTTACTTTTCTAATGTGAATAACTCGCCAGTAAAATTGTTCATAATTTGAATACATTATGGAGAATGGTTTGAATGTCAATGTATGGCAGCATTTATGAAAACATAAGGTCTACATATGTATGTATATGTTATGCGAAACCGAGCATGCGTTACATACGCAGGGAAGGAAAATCTAATGTTTTAATGTACAAAACTAAACGTTTTCTTCGAATAAACTGGAAAACAAGTCAGTAAAGTGAGTAAGTCGGGCGGTCCGACTATATCATGCCCTAAACCACCGCTACTGAATTAGTAAACATCTGCATTTTTGGGGCATCATTGTTTGGAAACGAACCCCTATTTCCTTACTTAAGAACATTAAGAGGTTCATGTTTTTGAGAGTTTTATCTCGATCTGAACAAAAACGCCTGGTATTAGGAGCTACACTGAAAAACAGTGAACCCACCAGGAAGAAAACATTTGGCCGGACCTCGTTAGAAGAAGGAAAATTTTTGAGTTCGAAAGAAAAATTGGAATTCAAAATTGCAAAATGTCTTGTAGTGACATACGAAGTTCATGATAGACGCATTTTAGTAAAATTTACAAATTTAAAGAAGAATGAACTATTTTGTGAGAAGTACGAATTTAGTAAAACTTTTACTTTATTTGTGATAATTTTTCCCCGATTTTAGTTCATTTAACTAACGTACGCAAAAAATTATCAGAGTAACGGAAACTTTCTCCATATATAATAATGAACTAAAATAAAGTTAAATTGGCTTAGCGAAATAGAGAGTTCACTTTTTTGAGGTAT
>PGFW01046965.1:0-17440 GCA_003123925.1 Haematobia irritans | reverse complement strand
GTCCAATTAAATTTTAATTTGAGTTTTTAAAAATATTCAATTAAAAATTAATTGAATCAACAAATTTTTAATTGAACAAAAATCAATCACATAAATAATAGTATCAATTAATTTTTTAATTGGATCAATTAATTTTTTAATTGATACTATCATTTCTGTTATTGAAGACATTTCAATTAAAAAATTAATTGGATCAATTAATTTCGTGATTGAATCAGAAAAATTTTTTGTTGTGTGTACACACAAACTAAATTGTTCTGATTCAATCACGAAATCCAATTTAGCTTTTAATTGAAATGTCTTCCATCACGAAAATGATTGTATCAATCACAGTTTTAATTGGGTGTAACAAAACGATTTGATTAAAAAATTAAGTGATTTGGTTGGAAATTTTCAATTAATATTTTAATTGATTCAATCGAAAATTGTATTGGTGTCGATTGGAAAACTCAATTAGACTTTTTTATACCCTCCACCATAGGATGGGGGTATATTAACTTTGTCATTCCGTTTGTAACATATCGAAATATTGCTCTAAGACCCCACAAAGTATATAAAGGGTGATTTGTTAAGAGCTTGATAACTTTTTTAAAAAAAAACGCATAAAATTTGCAAAATCTCATCGGTTCTTTATTTGAAACGTTAGATTGGTCCATGACATCTACTTTTTGAAGATAATTTCATTTAAATGTTGACCGCGGCTGCGTCTTAGGTGGTCCATTCGAAAGTCCAATTTGGGCAACTTTTTCGAGCATTTCTCGGCCGGAATAGCCCGAATTTCGTTCGGAAATGTTGTCTTCCAAAGCTGGAATGGTTGTCTGGTATTTCTGTAGGACTTTAGACTTGACGTAGGCCCCACAAAAAAATAGTCTAAAGGCGTCAAATCGCATGATCTGTTGGTGCGCCAACTTACCGTCCATTTCTTGAGATGAATTGTTCTCCGAGTTTTTCCCTCAAAATGCCATTAGAATCGCGAGCTGTGTGGCATGTAGCGCCATCTTGTTGAAAACCACTTGGAAAATTTTTCGTGAATTTTTTTTCTGTGTATGTATCTAATTATTACTAATAAATTATTTTCATTTTGTTGTAGAAGTCATTCACACTAAATTGCTATTGTGACTCTTTATTAAAATTACTCTGGCAGAATTTAATTGACGAGATAGTCCAGATAGAACCCAATTGCTGCTCTGGATAACGCGTACAAGTTTTTATATCCAGTTTTAAAAGAAAACAAATCTATTGTACTTATATATTTGTATGGCGCTGCAACAGTATTTTCATTCTCTCTCTCTCTCTCTCTCTCTTGCGTGTAATAGTTTGTAAGAGATGTTGTGTGTGTTGCTGACACATGTTGGTTGTTTGTCTATGGGAGATATTTTTGGTTGTTCATTCGACTGCTGTCTTATGTGTTTTGTTTGGTGCGAGGAACCGCTTGGAACCGCATGTTTTTCCAAAGTTTCCCACTATTTGCTATATTTTATTATCAAACGCTACATACTTAAATAAATACGATATGTAAAAGTATAAAAATCACATAAAATTGAATAGGCGTAGAACATCAGATACCTTACACAATAGTGCTTGCCGCGACAATAAGGAACATCTTACAAATTGGGTGATATTATTTGAAACAAGGAATAGAAATGCATGAATGACATATGTACAGAGCTATTTTGTAATATGTAATAATTTTTTTTACAAGACGTAAGAATAAATTATAAAATATGAAATGTGGGAGACAAATGAAATTGAATAGAGCGCCATAAACGGATTTTATTGCTACTTCTTAATACATTTTCATGGTCGTCCACCTTTTGCATTCCCACTGCATCCATTGAAGAAATATGATCACCTACTAGGATCACAATATTTTTGCGACAAAAATGTTCTATCTTCATTATCCAAAAATACCATTTTGCTCTAGGAGGTGATTCACATTCACTTCCATTTAGTAAGAAAAACTTTTGTGGTTTCTAGTATGCGAAAACTGTGGTAATGTAATTTTTCAGCAACACATTTATTCCATTAAGAAATGTCTACAGTGACCAAAAAAGTAGTAGTCCGTTAGATCGTGATCAGGGGGACTGATCAAATACTTCATTCTCCCAGTTTCGCTTCAGTCATCAAAGATATGTGTGTCTAGAGCATTGCTACGGGACGGAGACATAGCATCATTCCTGCTGATCAGTTCTAGTCGTTTCATTTTTCTCGCATCTCCTTGTTCAGTCCTTCATCAGTTGCTGCAGTAAGTTTAGAATCAATGGTTTGACCAGAGCGGGGCCTCTGCCCATAATGGTTTCGGGCATAATTTCTACACTTCAAAAAAAAAAGAAAAAACAAGCTAATGGAAGCTAAAGTCAGCGGGCTGACTATATATACCCTGCGACCACTTTTGTGGATCTAAGTTTTCGATCACCAGTATCAAACCGTCAAATGTGTTGGGGGATATTAAAAGGTTGTGTCCCAAATACATACATTTAAATATCACTCGATTGAACAGAAAGTATTGATAGACTTCTTTACAAAATATCTATAGAGCCTCAAACATTCTAAGTTCGCTTAGACTACACTGTGGAATACAATGTTAGTAAAAACACAAGTACATTACCGGCCGCAAGTTCGGCCAGGCCCGAATCTTATCTACCGCACCACCATGATGCGTAGAAATTCTACGAAGACTGTCAATCCACAATCGAACTTACTTGGGTTCCGTGGGTATCTTAAAACTTCCTTATTCCTTGCATGGTTGTTGATACCATATACCTACATCACCGTACCAAATTTCAACCGGAATGGAAGTATTTGCTCTTTCCAAAGGCGACTCTTGGAGGTCCAAATCTGGGATCGGTGTATATTCGGGCTATATATAATTTATGGACGATATCGACATTTTTTGCCATGGAGGTTTTGAGGCCATATATTAACAACCACGGTACCAAATTTCAAACTGAATCAGAATGAATTTTGGTACTTCAAAGGTTCCGCGAGGTCAAATCTGGTTGATTCGTTTATATGGGGCTAATATGATAATTATTGAGCCGATGTAGGACCAATTTTTTGCATGGGTTCGGTGAGAGACCAGTATATGAACATCAGCGTAACCAAATTTCAGCCCATATTCGGATGAAATTTGCTTCTCTTTAGAAGCGCTCGCAAGCCAAATTCGAGGGGATCGGTTTATATGGGGCGCTATATGATATTATGGACCGATGCTGGCACCAATTTTTGCACGGTTTTCGACGACCATATACTAACACCCATGCTACCAAATTCAGCCGGATCGGATGAAACTTGCTTCTCTTAGAGTCTCGCAAAGCCAAAATCGGGGAGATCGTTTATATGGGCTATATATAATTATGACCGATGTGGACCAATTTTTGCATGGTTGTTAGAGGACAATATATGACACCACTGTACCAATTTCAGCCGGATCGGACTGATAATTTGCTTCTCTTAGGCGGGCTGCAAAGCCAAATCGGGGGACTCCCGTTTATATGGGGGCTATACTCATAAAATTATGCGACCGATGTGGACCCAAATTTTTGCATGCGTTGTTAGAGCACCATATACTAACACCATGTACCAAATTCTCAGCCGGATCGTGGGCATGAAATTTGCTTCTCTTAGGGCCTTCGCAAGGCAAATCGGGGGACGCGGGATCGTTATATTGGGGGCTATATATAATTATTAGGACCGATGTGACCAATTTTTGCGATGGTTTTTAGAAGACCATCATACTAACACCACTGCTACCAAAAGTTTCAGCCGGCATCGGATGAAAAATTTGCTTCTCTTAGAGGCCTCGCAAGCCAAATTTTGGGTCCGGTTTATATGGGGGCTATAGAAAAGTGACCGATATGGGCCCCTTTGCAATACCATCCGACTACATCAATAATAACAAGCTACTTGTGCCCCAAGTTTCAAGTCGATAGGCTTGTTTCGTTCGGAAGTTAGCGTCGAATTTCAACAGACGGACGGCGACGGACGGACGGACGGACGGGACGGAGACGACGGACGATGCTCAGAATCGACTCACGAATTTTCACCGACGACCCAGAAATATATATACTTTATGGGGTCTATAGAGCTCAGATATTTCCGATTGTGTTACAAAACGGCAATTGACAAAAGTATATACCCCCATTCCTATGGTGGTGGGTATAACAAGTAAAGTAAAGTCTTAAAGTCGGGGGGGAAGCGACTATATCTATACCCCTTCACCACTACTGTAGACAAAACATTTGTGTTACCATTCTCAACTACTTAAAATTTGTTGCGGGCGAGCTATATAAACGTTTGCTTTCCCCAGTTACAAATAACTTTAAATAGGAAAACAATTTTTTGTACCTTCTATCAAAAACCTCTCGAATTAAAATTTAAAAATTCGTCACTCAACGCCTGGGAATGAGAACACAAGTGTTAGTAAAAAAATATGGGCGAAATATTGAAGCCGAGAGAAATTGTTACAACAAGAGATTTATGATTTTTTTCAGCTTGACTACAATGTATTCGGAGGGATATAGGACAATTAGAGTAATATTTTAACAATTTTTGCTACCTCCAGCAGTTGGCCGATTTTACAAGGATATTCGTTAGATCTCGCAAGATATTGGTCCAGAGTGTGGGTTGTGATATATTATTTTAGGATCTAGTCGGGCGACTTGGGAGCCTCTATTTTAAATCGATCCGTTCTGTTGGAAATTTTGCACTTGCCCAGTGTGTTAGGATATGGCCTAGAAGGATATGGGGGGAAATCAGCACCAGAATTTGGTGTAAAGCTGTGAGAATTCTTGCGCATATTTGTATTCTCTGCAGGAAAACTATCCAGTCCCAATTGGAGGAAAAATCCCCATTGAAATGAGTCTAAAATATGAAAACGTCTTACCATATTTCCCCAAACTTGAAGAAAGATGTACGTATAATATGGAGCTATACATGTATAGTTTAGAATAATAAATTCTGCATATCTATGTGAAATTCACGTAAATGGGCAGTATAAACTTTGCGCCCCCGCTGATCATATTGAGTGCAATCGGACGGGAGACATATTATGGGAGCCCATATCTTAAAGTCTGAACCGATTTTCAACCAAATTTGCCCACAATTACCTATTACTACTAAACGTGGTTACTCCTTGTGCCGCAACATTTGAAACAAATCACGGCAAACCCTGATTTTGAGGCCATATAAGGTTCAAATCCGGGACCGAAATAGTATAGTATAGTAATATATATATATATACTAATATTATATATATATATAATATATATATTTCGTCCGATTGAACTTATATCCCTCAAAATCCAGGGTGTTGCCTGATTTGTTTCAAATTCGCACCAAGGAGTACGTTAGTAGTATTAAGGGTAATTGCTGGCAAATTTGGTTGGAAATCCGGTCAGACTTAGATATTGCCTCTATATATATATATATATATATATATATATATATAAATATATGTATAATAATATATAGTATATTATATATATATATAACTATATATATATATATATGGGAGCTATATCAAAATCCTGAGCATCAGATTTCGGACATCTTTACACATACAATAGTATCGTTAAAGTACCCGCTTGCTGCAAAATTTGAAGATTTTAAGTCGCGCAAAACTCTGGCTTTTTGAGACCATAAAAGTCCAATCGCAGCGAAAGATATATATGTGAGCCTACATTTCTAATCTGAACCGATTTTAACAAATTTGATACATTTAACGATACTATAGTACGTAGCGCTACCCCTTGCTGCAAAATTGAAGAAAAACCACAGGCAAACGAAAAAGCATATATTATGGGAGTACATCTAAAATTTTTGAAACCGATTTCAATCAAATAACCAACCATTTGGTAGAATGTCAAATTCTACTCCTTCTGTCAAATTTCACTGAAGATCCGGTAGTAACTCTTGCGCCTCTGTGGTCATATGGAGTCTGAAATCGGACGAAAGATATTACTATGGCAGCTATATCTAAATCTGAAACCAATTTTTCTTCCCAAACACCATTTAGCGGATTCGTCTCCTGTCCCAAGAACACGGGCCCTATGGCCAAATTTTGAGGACGATCGGACTTACCTTAAATGACACTTGCGAGCTGTACTTTGTGCACAAAATATTACATCACACAGACAGACGGACAGGGACAAAACAGACCAGACAGGCGGACATCGGCTAAAGAATCGACTCAGAATTTGAATTCTTAACCGATCGGTATAAAAAGATGGGGTTATGACCACTATTTTCTTGGCGTTACATACAAATGCCACAAACATATTATACGCCTGTTCCACAGTAGTGGTGAAGGTATTAAATATGGAAACATTTAAATCTGAAGCAATTTTAAGGAAGCTTCGCATAAAGTTCATTGTGATGATTTATTTCGCTCGATATATAGGATACGAATTGTTAGCGGAAAATTAGAGTCATTTTACAACATTTTCGAGCTCAGCAGTTGGGCGATTTTATCCAGGAAAATTGTTGGTATTTGAACCATTTTTTTTGTCGAAATCAGAAAAAAACATATTATATGGGAAGCTAACTTACAATATAATCTAACGATTTCCACCAAATTTGCGGAAGCGCCATAGCTACCAATGCTAATTTCTTATCTCCTTGTGCAAAAATTTCAAATTAAATCGCAAGTAAAAAATTTGCCTCTGGTGGGTCATTATGAGTGTTAAAATCGCGCGAAAGCCTATATATGGGCAGCTATATCTATGAATCTGAACCGATTTAAAACAACCCAAATTTCGGCACGCCATTAAGCTACAATGCTAATTGTACTCCCTGTGCAAAATTTCAATTTAATTCGGAGTAAAAAATTGGCCTCTGTGCGTTCATGATGGAGTGTAAATCCGGTCGAATGTTATTATGTGGGTCGATATATTCTAAATATGAACCGATTTTCAATAAAAATTTGCACCACTTTGACGTACCACTACTAAATTGTACTCCTAGTGCAAAATTTCAACCAAAGTGGTGTAAAACTCTGGCTTCTGGGACCGTATTAGTCATATCGGCGAAAGAATGATGGAGCTATATTTTAAAATCTGAACCGATTTCACATAAAATTTCAGGTGGCACACGTTGACATAGTACTAATTGTTTCTTTCTTGTGCAAAATTTTAAGCAAAGTTAGGGCGTAAAACTCTGCGCTTCTGGGGGCCGATTATAAGTCCATATCCGGCGAAATAATATATGAGACCTATATTCAATCTGAATCCGATTTCTTCCAAAATCAAATAGGGTCTATTCTGAGCCAAAAACACATACTGGTGCCACAATTTGAAAGTCGATTGCGAGCTAAAAGCTCGACCTAGACTTTGATTACAAAAAGATGGTGTTCTACGGACCAGACGTGACGACTTTGGCTATTACCTCGACCTCAGGCAGCCCACCTTGCTAGCCTTTTTGGCGCACAAGTGTAGCACCAAGATATGGTCTGCATCTCGTCCTCTTCTTGCTGGATGTTGCAACATTATTGCACTAACTTATAATAGCCCTTGCCACAGTGTGGCGCCAGGATACTAAAACGCAGTGAACCCACCAGCAAGTAAACTTTTGGTTAAATTGTAGAAAATTAAGGTTCCGACGCTATTTTCACAAAATTAAATAACATAATTCTCGAAATAATTCAGAAAGTTTTTAGTCAATCATAATTTAGTTTTATAATACACATCCAACCACATACACCCAAAAGAAAAAAATGTATTTTATTAATGAGCAAAAAACCGGAATTTGTGACATAGTGTTGCAACGATTTTATCTAATTAATTTTTATTTCACCTTTATAGACAAGTTTTTATCGCCATATTATATATTGCCCCCATATTAAATTGATCCCCAGATTTGACCTCCGGACAGAGGAATGAAGCCGCACCCATTTTGGGTCGCGCGGGCGGCTGACACTAAGCATTTTTGCCTCCGGCGGCGGCGGCTGACGGCTAAAGCCTGATATAACATGGAACCAATTTCATTATAAAAATAAACTTGAAGTTATTCGAATTGGTAATGGCAGGATTAGTTGTATTACAACCAATCTTACAATCAAATTTACATTTCGTTTAAAATTTTCATGAGCTAAATTTTAAATTGAAATTGATGATTGATGGGTCGAAGGTTCAAACATTTTGGTAAAAACTATTCCGGCAATATATAATACATTTCTTCCTGATTTAAATTCGGATATTATTGATTAATTCGCGCTAAATTTGAGGTCGAGATGAGTCGACATATTCAGCGCGGCGTCGACTGGCAAACAATCGGTCCGGCGGCGCGACTTAAATCGGCGGCGACTGAAATCGGCCGGCGCGACTCGGCGGTTTCATTATTCTGCCGTCCGGCAGCCTCTATGTAAGCGGAATATAATCCATATAATGAAAATTCGTTTCAGAAAAGTGAACACTGTTAACCAAATGGAAAAAAGATGGCCGCGGATTCAATGCACAGAAAATAATGTCACCAAAAATATTTTCAAATTAAAAAAATTGAGTCAAATTTGAAAACGCCAATCATTTTTAAAAAATAACTTTATTATAAATTCTAAAAATATATGCTAACATAAAAAAATGATTGAATATTGTAGACTGTTCCTATACACGCCACGAAAAGACTACTGGGTATTATGGCTACCCGAAGCGATTTTTTTGTGAGCCGGGCTGTGTATATATCAGTTGAAAAACTGGAATTATATACGCTATTTTAATCGTGCCTTTTTTTTCTTAATATATACACGTAATGGACAAACTTAGAATTTAGAGACGATGTTAAAGAAGTTTTAAGATACAATTTAAGATACATCCTATTTAGCTTCCCAAGATTCTGGGCGTGATTTCTGTTCAGTTGAGGTCATACAGCTACATGAACATCATATCCCTTTATTTTCCATAAATATTAGAGACTACGCTTTATCTCCCAAACTGTTTCAATGATACACAAAATGCTTCAGGTTTACCATTCAGTAGGGGTTGGTTTAGGCCGTATGATATTAGTTGCGTCCCGTTCTGACTTTCCTACTTTATTCATTTGTTTTTATCTCTTGCTTGATCCTACTTTTTGCTAGCTTAGTTCAACATGATGGTTTTAAGCTGAAATTTAATTTAATTTCAGTTAGTCGTAAATTTTGATGTGATTTTGTATGTGATTACTTATTTCTTATATACCCTCCACCAATAGGATTTCGGTGGTATATTAACGTTGTCATTTTCTTTTTGCTGTAACACATCTCGAAAATATTGCTCTGAAGACCCATAAAGCTAACATATATATTCTGCCGGTCGTGGTGAAATTCTGAGTCGATCTAAGCATGTCCGTCCGTCTGTTGAAATCCACGCTAACTTCCGAACTAAGACAAGCGTATCGACTTGAACACTTGGCACAAGTACTTGTTATTGATATAATCAGATTGGATTGCCAAATGGCCATATCGGAACCACTGTACGTGAAGTCCCCCATATAACCGACCGCTCAGATTTGGCTTGCGGAGCCTCTGAAGAGTCGAGCACAATTCATCGATCGGTTTGAAATTGTTCGGTTAAACATGGGTGTTACTATTATGCGTCTCGAATCAACTATGAAAGAATTGCCTCCATATCGGTCCATAATTAATATATAGCCCCCCTATATAAACGATCCCCAAGGATTTGGCTTGCGGGAGACTGGCTAAGATAAGCAAATTTCATCCCGATCCGGCTGACAATTTGGTTAACATGGTGTAAGTATTCCTGGTCTCTAAAACTGCCGCAAAAAATTGGTATCCCATCGGTTCCATAATTATATATAGGCCCCATTATTAAACCGATCCAGTTTGGCTTGCGGAAGACTGTAGAGAAGAAATTTCATCCCGATCCGGCTGAAATTTCGGTACATGGTGTACAGTATCTGTCTCTAACAACTTGGCGCAGAAATTGGTGCCCATCAGGTGCCATAATTATATATAGCCCCCATATAAACGCATCCCAGATTTTGGGCTTGCCCGGAGACTGAAAGAGAGAGCAAATTTCATCCGATCCGGCTCGAACATTTGGTACATGCGTGTAAGTATATGGTCTCTAAAAAAAGCTGCGCAGAAAATTGTCCCCATTGGGTCCATAACATATATATAGCACCCATAGTAAATCGATCCCAGAATTTGGCTTGCGGAGCCTGTAAGAGAAGCAAATTTCATCCGATCTGGGCTAAAATTTGGTACATGGTGTAAGTATACTGTCTCTAACAACTGCCGCAAAAATTGCGTTCCCATCGTCTCTAAATTGCTATATAGCCCATATAAATCGATCCCCAGATTGGCTTGCCGGAAAGCTGTAGAGAAGGCAAGAATTTCATCCGAGTCTGGCTAAAATTGTACATTTGGGTAAGTATCTCGTCTCTTAACAACTGTCGAAAAAGTTGGTTCCCAATCGGTCCATAATTGTTATAGCCCATATAAACGCATCCCCAGATTTGGCTCTGCGGTGAGCTCTGTTAAGAGAAGCAATATTTCATCCGATCCTCGGTCTCAAATTTGCGGACATAGTATATGTCGTGTCTCTAACAACTGTTCAAAAAATTGGTTCACATCCCGCGTCCATAGTTACTAATATATATCGCCCCCATATAAGACCGATCCCCGATTTGGTGAATTCTGAAATTTGGGTTCATTGCGCTGGTATATGACCGATTAAACAACCATAGCCAAAATTGGTCCATTATCGCGTCGTATTAGTTATATATAACGCATCCAAAAAAAAATTACCAAAATTTTATTTCTATAGCCAAATAGATGTTTGGTAAAAATTTTTATTTCTATAGAAAATTTTGTCAATTTGTTATCTCTATAGAAAATTTGGCTCAAAATGTTATTTTTCTATAGAAAAATTTTGTCAAAATTTATTTCTATAGAAAAATGTTTCAAAATTTTATTTCTATAGAAAAAGTTATTGTACGTACTTAATCCGCCTTTTTATAACCCTACGCCACACTTGTGGAACAGGGTATTATAAGGTTAGGCATATGTTTGCAACACCCAGAAGGAGACGAGCATAGACACATTCGGTGTCTTTAGGCCAAAAATGCTCAGGGCTGGGCCGTCCTGAGTCGATATAGCATGTCCGTTCTGTCCGTCTGTCCGTTGAACACATTTGTATCAAAATCTAGTCGCCCAAGTTTTAGGTCAATCGACTGTCCAAATTTGGGCCAACAAGTATTTGTTTTGGCTTCCCAGAATATATCCCTATGATTTTGAAGAAATCGGTTCAATTTAGATATAGCTCCCATATATATATTTCGTTCGATTATGGACTTATATGGCCCCAGAAGCCAGAGTGTTTACGGCTAATTTTTGCTTTAAAATTTTTGCACAAGAAGAACAATTAGTTACTATTAGTCCAATGTTGTGCAGAATTTAATTGAAATCGTTTCAGAATTTAGGATAAGCTCCCATATACATTCTTTCTCCCGATATGGACTAATACCCGCGGTCCCAGAAGCTAGAGTTTTACCCCCAGCTTTGGTTTGACAATTTTGCACTAGGGGAGTACAATTAGTAGTGTAGTCAAGTTATGCCCAAAATTTTATTGAAATCGCGATTCAGATTTAGCACTTATAGCTCCCATATATATTCGTTCACCCGATTTACACTCATCATTGACCACAGGTGGCCAATATTGTTGCTCCCGATTTCATCTAAAATTTTGCACAGGAGTAGAATCTAGCATTGTTAGCTATTGACGTGCCAAATGTGGTTGAAATCGGTTCAGATTTAGACTATAGCTTGCCATATAATAGCTCCATTTCGGCCGCATTTCCACTCATATGACCACAGAGCTCAATATTTTGTTCCGATTTTAGTTGAAATTTTGCACACGGGAGTAGAATTAGCATTGTTGCCATGGCGTGCCAAATTTGGTTGAAATCGGTTCAGATTTTAGATAAATGCTCCCATATTATAGCTTTCGCCCGATTTACACTCATACGACCACAGAGCCGAATTTTTTTGATCGATTTAGGTTGAAGTTTTTGCCACAGGGAGTAGAATTTAGCATTGTAGCTATGCGTGCCTAAATTTGGTTTGAAATCGGTCAGATTTACCGATATAGCCCTCATATATATTTGTTTTTCTGATTTCGACAAAAATTGCGTCAAAAAATACAACATTTCTCCTTGTAAAAATCCGCCCACTGCTGGTAGTTCAGAAAAAATTGTAAAAATTACATCTAATTTTCCTAAACTTTCGTTAATACATATAATTATCGAGGCGATTATAATCATAAATAAACTTTTTTGTGAAGTTCCTTAAAATTGCTTCAGATTTAAATGTTTGCTCATATTTTTACTAAAATCTGGTGTTTGCCAAACCCTAGTCCATTAGCCAACACTTAAATTTTTTTGAGTCTATGAATTTTGTAAAAAGTCTATTCAAATTCTGTCCAAATCGAGTTGATATTTAAATGGTATGTTATTTGCGGACAAACAATTTATATTAAGCACCCACACATTTGACGGATGTGGGTATCGGTATCGAAAAGTTTAGATCTACAAAGTTGGTGCAGCGGATTAATAATAGTCGGCCCGCGCCCGAACTTTAGACTTTCCTTTAACTTGCTTTTAGGTTTAAAATATACCCCGTATAGACAAGCTTACAATTGAGAAGACGGTGTTAAGGAAGTGTTTAAAACCTTCATACCGGCAAGTGTTACGCCGACCTCAAGGTTTAATTCGATTGGGGATGACAGTCTTGTAGTAGAAGTTTCCTACGCAATCCAATGGTGCGAAGGGTACTTAAGATTCGGCCTGGCCGAACTTACGCGGGGGATAGGACTTTTACCAATTTTAGCTAATCTTAACACCCCTGGTCTCTACTGTGGCCTCACGCTGGTCACGGATAACTCGTGTCACTTGCGCCAGCTCCGTTAAAGGTGCGTAAACGTCATATTAAACGATAACATGATATTATTCAGTTACGGTAATATCAATCAAATACTAAATACGAGAAACTTACTACATTTGGGCAAATTGTATTTTTCTCTCATTATATATTTCTATATTTTTTTTTTTGCAAACTTTTACATGAGTTCTCTCTCTTGATAATTTGTGTTGTTGTTGTTGCTCTTATTACACAAACGATGTTCATTGTTGATGAATTCATAGTTGTAGCACGCGGCTGCGCGCGCCCGCCTCTATCAGTTAATGGCCCAATAGATTGGTTTAGGGATGGTTGTATGGACAGACAGCACAGACGGGACGACGTTATGCGGTTGCCGCGATTTTATTTTAGGCATGTGCTTCTGTATGATGGAGCATTGCTTGCTGGCTGCCCTCCTATCGCTCCCTTCTTCATCAATTCATTCATTTTCTTTGCCTCAGATCTTGCTGTCTGTCGTTCATTTGCTCTTGCTGGCGGTTTGTTGTCGCTTGTAATATGAAAGTAAACTATTAGTTTTCCATACATCGTGCCGCCAGACTGTGAACGTGTAACGGGTATTGAAAAAGAATCGGCACCCCGAAAAATATCTTAAACATACACCAATAGATGACAAAATTTACAAATCAAATGTTGTAAAAATTGACGAGCTCCAAACGGAATGTAAAAAAACAAACAAAAAATTTGGAATTGAAATGCAGTTGAAAATGCAGCCAATAAAAAGTTTTTTTGTTTTTTGAATAATAAGGTGCAACAAAATTCATTACAAAGTTTAAAACGCGATTTTACAAGGAATTTAAATTAAATTTCCTTAAATCAATTAAAATTTTTATCTTATAATAAAATTAAATTAAATGTTATTTCTCATGAAAAAAATCATAATTTTGTGTCATCTAAAAAACAACCTTTAACAAAATTAATACACTAGAAACTAATTTGAAATGAATACTATAAAGGATTTATAAATAACATTCTACAGGTCAATCATTGGAACCGCAAATACAAATTTAAAATTAACATATTTTGAAAAATTTCCTTCAGAATGCCTAAAATACATGTAAGTATTTTGTTCATTTACACGCAGAGATTTGAACAAATTATACAATAACTACGACTAGGAGTTTACAGGGTTTGATCATTCTAGGATACCTCTCGGGATCGTGTGCCTTAGAATAAGTATCAGTACTTAGCATCATTTGACTTGGAGATGTACATAGAATTCACCTAAAGCAATTCAAAAATTATCTGTAATTTTACTACTGTGGAGTTTTCAGTGGGCACTCCGTCAGCGACTCCGGTTAACGGTCAAATTCTATCGTAATTGCGTCGAATTCTTATGAATAAATTAATAACTTTAGGATTTTTATTTACGGCTTTGGTAGAATTGAGTAAAATTTTTTCCGATTGTTTTGCAAAACCTTCCTCTCCAACTAAGAGCTACTCCATTTCGGTCTTACATAAATAAAATTTTGGCAACCAAGAATTTTCTATCAGCAAATTTTCTCCTAATAGCCTATAGAAAAAAAAATTTTTGACAAAATTCCTATAAGACATGAAATTTCCCTATAGCCAAAGAAATTCTTGAAAAAAATCCTATACGAAATGAAATTTTGACAAAATTTCCGTATAGAAATGAAAGTTTTCACAACAATTTCGTATAGGAATTACAATTTTCACAAAAATTTCTATAGAAATAAAATTTTTTGACAATAATTTCCTAATAGAAATTAAATTTCCAAAGATAATTTTGAAAAATGTCTATTTAATAAATGACGATTTCAAAAAAATCCCGTATAGAATGAAACTTTGAGAAATTTCCTATAGAAGATGAATCTTTGACAAATTTCCCTATAGAAATGAAATTTGAGAAAATTTCCTATAGAAAATGAAACTTTGAGAAAATTTTTCTATAAAATATAAATTTTCCTTATAGAAATTGAAATTTTTCACTATAGCAAAGAAATTTTTGTAAAAAAAAGATCCTTTAGCAAAGACAATTTTGTAAAAATTTCCATATAGAAATGAAAATTTTGACAAAAAATTTCTATAGGAAAATGAAATTTTGAAAAAGAATTCCATATAGAAAATGAAATTTTGACAAACCATTTCTAATTAGAAATGAGATATGAGAAATTCTGGAAAAAATTTCCGTATAGCGCAAAAGAAATTGACAATATTTTCCATAGCAAAGAATTTTGTGACAAAATTTCTATAGCCAAAGAAAATTTTGAAACAATTTCCTATATAGCAAAGAACATTTTGACAAAATTTCCCTTAAGCAAAAAGAAATTTTTGACAAAGATTTCCTATAGTTTAAAGAAATTTTGACAACAAATTTCCTATAGGAAAGAAATTTTGAAAAAGATTTCCTAAGAAATTATTTGAAAAACTATTCCTATAAAATGAATTTTGACAAATATAGAAATTCAAATTTGAGAAAATTTATGTATAGAAATGAAAATTGTAAAAATTTCCTAAATAAATGAAAAGTATTGAGAAAATTTCCTATAGAAAAATCAAACTTTAAAGAAAATTTTTCTATAAAATTTGAAATTTTCGTTATAGAATGAAATTTTCCCTATAGCAAAGAAATTTTGAAAAACATTTCCCTAGAGCCAAGCAATAATTAAAAAAAAAATCATTATAGAAATGAAATTTTGACAAAATTTTCCAATAGAAATGAAATTTTGAACAAAAATTTCCAATAGAAATGAAATTTTGACAAAATTTTTCCTATAGAAAATGAAATTTTTGCAAATTTTCCTTAAGAAATAAAATTTTGACAATATGTTCCTATAGCAAGAGAAATTGAACAAAATTTTTCTTATAGCAAAAAATTTGAAAAAACTTTTCCTATAGCCAAGTCGAAACTTTACCACAACACTTTCCCCTTTCATAGCAAAGAAATTTTGACCAAATTTCTTATGCCAAGAAAATTTTGACAAAATTCCGATTAGGCCAAAGAAATTTTGACCAAAAATTCTTATAGCCCAATAAATTTTGACAAAAATTTTCTGATTAGGAAAGTAATTTGACAAAAATTTCCTATAGTAAAGGAAATTTGACAAAATTTCCCCCCATATGCAAAGAAATTTGTGACAAATTTCCTAACTATAGCAACAGAAATTTTGACAAAACTTTGCTTATAGAAAAGAAATTTTGGACAAAAACTTCCGTATAGCAAAAGAAATTTTGAACAAAATTTCCCGCTATAGCAAAGACAATTTTACACAAAGTTTGCTCCTTTATATCAACAGCGCAGAATTTCGCACAAAAATTTCTATAGCCAAAATTTTGTATCAAAATTCCTTTTGCCTATTAAGAACACAACCCTCTCTTGTCAAAATGTCTTTGCTATAGATAATTTTGGTCAAAAATTTCTTGCTTTAGAAATTTTGGTCAAAATTCTTTACTATAGGAAATTTTGTCAAATTTCTTTCCTTTAGGTAAATTTTGTTCAACAATTTCCATACGCAAAAGAAAATTTTTTGACAAAAATTTCCTATAGCAAAGAAATTTGAAAAAATTTCCATACAGCAAAGAAATGTTTGAAAAAATTTACCTATAGAAATGAAATTTTGACAAATATTTCCTCTATAGCAAAGAAATGTTATTTGATAAAAATTATTTCCTATAGTCAAAGAAATTTTGACAAAATTTCCGTATTAGCCAAAGAAATTTTTGACAAAATTTCCTATAGCAAAATTTTGTCAAAATTTCTTTGCCCTATAAGAAACTTCTGTCAAAATGTCTCTTGGCCTATAGGACATTTTTGTCAAAAATTTCTTTGCTATAGAAATTTTGGTCTCAAAATTCCTTTTACTTATAGGAAATTTTGTCCAAAAAATTTCCTTGCTTGTAGCGAAAATTTTGTCAAAATTCTTTGCCCTATTAGAAAATATTTAAAATTTCCTATTATCAAAAGAAAATTTATGAACAAAATTTCTATAGCAAAGAAATTTTTTTTGAAAAAAATTTGCCTACAGCAAAGAAATTTTTGCAAAGAAATTTCCGTATAGAAATGAAATTTTTGACAATATTTTCTATAGCAGAAGAAAATTTGACAAAATATTCCTAAAGCATAAGAAATTTTGACAAAATTTCCTATAGTAAAAGAAATTTTTGACAAAATTTCTATTAGCAAAGAAATTTTTGACAAAAATATCCTATAGCAAAGACATTTTGACCCAAACGTTTCTTATTTAGCAAAGAAATTTTGACAAAAATTTTTGCTATAGGGAAATTTGTCCCAAAATTTACTTTGCTATAGAGAAATTTCCTTGCTCAAAATTTCTTCTGCTATAGGAAATTTTTATCAAAAACTTTCTTTGCCTATAGGAAATTTTGTCAAAATTTCATTTCTATAGAAATTTTTTCAAAATTTCTTTGCTTTAGGAAATTTTGTCAAAATTCTTTAGCTATAGAAAACATATTTGTGCACAGAAACACTCTTATCATTTCAGTAATAAGGGAAATCTTTTTTTTCAAGAAGAGCAAGATTCCTACCTTCTCTTGCTTATAGAAATTTTGTCAAAC